>ML329585.1:0-76819 GCA_005239505.1 Nicotiana paniculata
GTTGAGCAAAGAGTTTGGGGTGGAATTCAAAGGGTGTGAAAATGAAGCATTCCAATTATTCATGAAAATTGATGGCAAGAGGAGGAATTCAATGGAGTCAACATCACTGATGATGGAGACTGTCACACCTAAGAAGAAAGGAAGCAAGGAGTTGAAAAACCTAGATCTTGGGAGTAGTTTCAAAAGCAATGGGACAAGAAGCAGGGGAGGGTATATTGTTATTGATAGTCAATGATGATTAAAATAGTATCTTGGAATGTTAGGGGACTTGACAGAGGTAGGAAGAGGGAGTTGATAAAAAATATGGTGCTTAGCTGGAAGGCAGAAGTCTATTGCTTTCAAGAAACTAAGTTAAAAGGGGAAATCAGGGAGATAGTTAGAGAATTATGGGCAAATAGATGGGTGAAATATGCCCAATTGGAAGCAAGTGGAACTAGAGGGGGTATTCTCATAATGTGGGACAGTAGGGCATTGGAAGGGGAAGTCAGTAGTGTGACTAGATATTCTATCACATGTAAGTTCAGTGGCAAAACATAAGAATTCGTTTGGCATTTATCCAGTATATATGCTTCTAATGATAGGGTTGAAAGAGAAGAAGTATGGTGGGAGATAGGTGCTGCTAGGGGATTATTCACTGGGCCTTGGGTAGTGTGTGGGGACTTCAACACTGTTAGCTATCCCTATGAGAAGAAGAATTTTGTTAGGTACACCAGATCAATGGCAGACTTCTCAGACTTCATTGCGGATATGGCTTTAGTCGATTTGCAACTAATAGGAGGCAAGTTCACATGGAAGAAAGGAACAAATCTCAACATTGCTGCTAGACTGGACAGGTTTCTAGTCTCTGAGGAATGGGATGAAGGATTTAGAAATATCAAACAGTCAATCCTTCACAGGGTCACCTCCGACCATTCACCAGTGATGCTTCAATGTGGGAAGTGGGAACCAGTGAAATATTTTTTCAAATTCGAGAATTGGTGGATGCTGACTGAAGGCTTCAAGGATAAAACTAAAACATGGTGGGAGTCCTTTTCATGTGCTGGTAGACCTGATTACATTATGTCTTTCAAGTTGAAAGCTTTGAAGGAAAAACTCAAAGAATGGAGCAAGACAACTCAAGGCAATCTGAAGATACAGAAGCAACATATACTGGATCAACTAGCTGAAATTGAGGATATACAAGAACTGAGGAGCTTGAATAAGGAAGAGACACACAACAAAACCTCTTTACTGCTATGATTTGAGGAAAATGCTCGACAGGAGGAGATAGCTTGGAGGCAAAGGTCCAGGGCCTTATGGTTGAAATAAGGTGACATAAATACTAAGTTCTTTCATAGAACTGCAAATGCCCATAAAAGATATAACAACATTGACAAGCTACAAGTCAATGGGGAAAATGTGGAGGATCCTGAAGATACCAACAGGGAGATAATTTCTTTCTACCAAAACTTATACACAGAAAGCTGAGGAGTGGAGACCACAATGCAACCTAATGGACTCCCAACTATCAGCCTAGAGGATAATCAGATGTTATTGAGCCCTTTTAAACCCCAGGAAATCTGGGAGAATGTCAAAGCATGTGCAGAGGAAAAATCACCTGGCCCGGATGGATATACTATGGCTTTCTACATTTCGTGTTGGGAGGTGATTAGTCAAGAGGTGATAGCTGCAGTCCAGAATTTTCAAGTTACTGGAGTTTTTGAAAAAAGCTTCAATGCTACCTTGGTGGCTTTGATTCCTAAGAAAGTTGGAGCTAAAGAACTGAAAGATTTTAGACCTATCAGTCTGATAGGTAGTGTATACAAAATAATTTCAAAAATCCTAACAGAGAGAATCAAGAAAGTAATGGGCAAACTGGTGGACAATCAACAGATGGCCTTCATCAAAGGTAGGCAAATAATGGATGCTATTCTCATTGCAAATGAGAGTGTACATGCTAGAATGAAGATCAAAGAACCTGGTATACTGTGCAAGCTGGATATAGAAAAGGCATATGATCACCTTAACTGAAAGTTTTTGTTGGGAATACTTTTGAAGATGGGCTTTGATGAAAGATGTATTAGCTGGATCAAATTCTGCATTAGTACTGTCAAATTTTCTGTCTTAGTCAATGGGTCACCTGTTAGTTTCTTTTCCTCTCAGAGAGGCTTGAGACAGGGAGACTCAATCTCCCATTTCCTGTTCCTTCTAGATATGGAAGGCCTAAAAAAACTATTTAGGACTGCCAAAGCAAATAATAGGATCAGGGGGTTCAAGGTAAATTCTAGGGAGTCAACCAACTTGGAAATCACCCATTTACAATATGCAGATGATACTTTGGTGTTTTGTGATGCTAGCAGGGAACAATGGCTCTTTCTGAGAATGATATTTATTTTTTTCGAAGTTATGTCTGGTCTACACATTAACTGGAATAAAAGTTACATTTATCTAGTTAATGAAGTAATGGAGATGCATAATTTGGTCAGAATACTGGGAGGAAAATTAGGAGCCCTACCAACAGTGTATCTGGGAATGCCACTTGGAGAAAAAACAAATCAAAAGCAATATGGAATGGAGTAATTGAGAAATGTGAAAAGAAACTAGTTAGTTGGAAGAGTCAATACCTATCCTTGGGAGGTAGACTAACAGTTGGCCCAAGAAAGGAAATAGTTTTGAAGATTGACAAAGGAACTCCGAGATGAACCAGGTCCATCACAGGTGACATAGACCAGCAGAGTCAAAGGCACATGAGATGCACATGCATGAGATAAATGTATTCTGGTAAATTGAGATATCTTCTAATCGAAAAGATTGCAAAAACGTAATTGGAGAAGGAATCCTTATTCAATAAGAACAGAATCTAAGATAAGGAAGGATTTAGGAGTTGAGTTTGACTAGAACTCTTCTACCAAGGAAGAGTTGCATTAGGATTCTAGTTAATTCCTTATCTACTAACTCCTATAAATTGCAGATTGTTCTTATTGTATATAGACGCACAAAAACAGAAATTTATCAAGAATTGAGAGCAAAATTCGTGAAGAAATTTTGCAAGCGGTTCGAGCCGAATTGGAGAGTGCGAATCTGGAGCTACTTGAACCAGCTAGAAGAACCAGTTCCATCTGTTGTCTTTTAGTCTAGTTTATTTGTAGTAGGTGATTACAAATTGTACCTTTCAGCTTTATCTAGAAGCAATTGTAATAGGTACTGAGTGTTCAAGTTAGAGTTAACTTGAAGTTTGTCGCAAATAACTAGAGGCTAGTTTGCCACAAAGGGTTAGAGTTAATCCTTAGGTTTACAAAAGAGTTTATTTTGTAAATGATGTTTGGCTCATTGTTGTAGTGAAGTGTTTGGAGAAAATCCTACTGAGTAGTATGTCGTGGTTTTTTCACCTTTTGAGCCTGGTGTTTTCCCCGTAAAAATCTCTGTGTTCTTTACTTCTCTGCATTTATTATTCCGCAACAGTACGAGTTGGAACACATAGAAGAACCATGTCCTTCTATAACGACAACACTCGAAAATTGGACTCCACACAAATCACCCCCCTCTTGTGTGGTATTGACGTATAAAACATCAATTGGTATCAGAGTGGGTTATGCTTGAAGAGGCTAACACCTTAGGAAAAGATCAAGATGAGTGCACTACCTGAAAAGTGTAAAGAGAAATCCACCACTAGGCCACCACTATTCGATGATCACTTACAGATGACTGATGGATGCTTCAAATGTGGTAAAAAGAACCACATGATCAAGAAATGTCTTATGTGGGAAGTCGAGTGGAAAAAGGAGAAATCTAAAAGAAGGAACAGAAAGAAGGAACAGGTTCGTGACAAGAAGAACTACAACAAAAGGTCATCCAAAGCAATGGTTGCTGAACGAGCTCTTATAGCAGTTTGGAATCTGAAGATGAACCTGATGAAGTATCCGAGATAAGTTTTCTGGACCTTAAGGATAAAATTAAACTCCTTTCTAAAGATAGACTACTTGAATTGTTGCTAATTTTAATTGATGAATCTAATAATATAAGTTCTGAAAAAGAACAGTTGTCAAAAGAGTGTAACTTTTTAATAGCAGAATGCAAAAACTGGAAATAAATATTTGTAAAACTGAAAAGGAAATACTACATTGAAGAACCAGGTTCATGCACTTGATACAACTGTCTTAGAACTTAGATTTGAAAATCTAAAATTGAAGTTAGGAACAGGTAAACAAAATAGCTAGTGACACACAACTCTCACTAGAAAAGGATCTAGGAAAGGTAAAAGATGAGCTTTATAAAAAGGATGAACTGGTAAGAACCCTGAAGGAGGACTTGACTAAGGTTAAGCATGATCTAGACAGAACTTGTAAATGGAACAGGTCCTCTGATGCACTTTCATGGATACAAAAACATCATAGTAGCAACAGAAGAGGACTTGGCTTTGGGAACTCTACATCTAAGTGGGATCCCAAAGGCAAGTACCTCACACTCCCTGAGAATAAGATTTGCACACACTATGGTAATATTGGTCACTATAAACGTGAATGCACTGCAAAAAATAAGGCAAGTCAGAAGAACAAAAATTTTGTTCTAGGGAAAAATAGGCTGCCAAGTTGGGCTAAAAAGAATATGATTTATCCTTTTGCCTATAGAAAGGGACCCAAACTAGTTTGGGTTCCTAAGACTAAACCCTGATTTCCTTTTGCAGGTTCAAGTGAAGGGGAGCAACCAATATGGTACATGGATAGTGGCTGCTCAAAGCACATGACAAGAAGCAAGGACCAATTTCTTTCACTTGAGAACCTCAACGGATATAATGTCTCCTTTGGAAATGGGAAGAAAGAAGAGATCATTGGGGTTGATAAGGAACAAGATGATGAAGAGATTGGACTAACAAGAAACTCAAATGATGAAGTCACAATCCAGCCTGAAGCAGCATCACAAGATGGAACATGTCCTTCCACCCAGGGCAACGTGACAGGGGGAACTGACTAGAGAGGCATTGATCCTCAAACCTCAAGGGAACCTGTCCATTAACCTATTCCTCAGTAACAAAACCAGGAAGGAACATCCAAAGAAATTTACACTCCTATTGCAACATCCACGAAATTGGATATGGATGAACCCAATTCATCTGTTGATCAGAAGATGTATAGGGGAATGATTAGCTCTTTATTATATCTCACTGCTAGCAGATTTGACATTGTTTTCAGTGTAGGCCTTTGTGTTGGATTCCAGGAAAATCCAAAAGAGTCTCACTTGACTTCTGTCAAGAGGATCTTGAGATACCTAAAAGGCACCACTGACCTTTGTCTATGGTATCCATAAGGTAGTAATTTCAACTTAGTGGGATATGATGATGCTGATTATGCAACTTTTCTTGTGGATAGAAAGAGCACCTCAGGTATGACACAATTTCTTGGCTCATGTCTTCTGTATTGGGCCACCAAAAAGGTAAAATTCTGAGGGCTTATCTACTGCTGAAACTGAGTCTATTGTTGCTACCTCATGTTGTGCTAAATATTGTGGATCAAACAACAATTAATTGATTGTGGGGTTGATGTAGGTTGTATCCCTATATTTTGTGAAAACACTAATGCAATTAGTACGACCAAGAACTCGGTTCATCATAAAAGAACTAAGCACATAGATGTTAGACATCATTTTTAAGGGATAATTATGAGAAGGGATTGATCACTATTGAGTTTTATGCTACTGATAAACAGATTGTTGATATCTTTACAAAAGTACTGAGTATAGAGCATTTTGAAAGGAACAGGTTACTATTAGGGATGATTAAGATCACCTGATTGAACCAGTTCAGAATGTACATGAAAAAAAAGGGGGGAAAGAAGGAAAACAGAAAAAAAAAATTGGCTAGAAAATCAGGAATTTGTGTAAATAATCAGATTAACAATTGCTCAGTCTCATACTATAAAAAGTATACTCTTATGCCATGTTTTGATATGACTCACTAATCACTAAAGAAATTTTTTCTATCTTTGCACATTGAGGCTTGATCAAGAGGATTCTGAAATGATGAACCTGGTTCATCGTGCTGGTTCATCTGAAAGGCGAGGTATGTGTTCCATAGTCTGCACACTTTGAAATACCAATAATTAAATCATGAGCAGAACTCTACCCAAACTCAAAATCTTCAAAAGCCTATCCAATTGACTTTGAACCAGTTCCGTTTCAACAAGAATCCTCACCAAATTAAAATACCTAGATTTTAGGGAAGCCTTAACCGTCAATTCAAAACTAAAAGTTCATTCAAGACATCCCCTCTCTTACAAAACCATTCCCAAATTTTCGATGACTCAGGTAACTTCTGTACCATAACCTTCTTCTGAGGTCATTTTTGAGGTCATTGAAAACTTAGAAAATAGGTTCATACTAGTTGGGTCTGTGGTATATGTGGAAATGCCTGAGAAAAGAAGGAGAGGAGGTAAAAATAAAATAGAAAAAAAATGAGAATGAGGGAGTCCGGAGTAATGAGAAAGGGAAAAGGGAAGGAAGTGGTTGATTCTTCACCCACATCTGAATCTGTTAGAATGGCTATTTGTGGAGCTAATCCAGAGAAGGAGGACGAAAGTAGCAAGAACGAAGGGGGAAGTGAATCAGGAGAAGCCGCTGAAGGGTTAGTAAATCTAGGAAAGCACACAGATGAACCTGGTTCATCTACTGAGGAAACCCTGGCGGATCTGCTGAAAATGTTAGGCGATAATTACAATCCAAAGAAGAAAAGAACTCCTAAAGCTCAAACTTCCGAGACAACAAGAGCAAACAATACAAGAAAAGCTGCTCCTTCTGAGACTTCCGATATTTCTCTTCCAAGAGGAAGAACTACAAGGAGCAAAATAGAGCAAAGTGAGGATGAGTTGAAGAGAGATTTAGAGGAGACTAATAAGAAAAGAGTGAAAAAAGGGAAAGAAAAGGTTGTTGATCCTATTGAGGTTGTTGAAGTGGATGAGATGGACCTGATCCATCAAAGTGAAAAAGTAGCATAGGTAGAGGTTCAGGACCCTAAGCTCAAGAAAGCCAAGACTTGCTCAAAAAAGTCTTCATCTGTTTCTAAGTCAGCTGAACCAGGTCTGCAGTTCTTCCAAGCCTTAATTTCTTTGCCTTGCCTAGAACTTTCAGTGACCCAGATTCAGAATTTTTTGTTTGTTGCTCATGTTTTAACTGTTTTTGTTTCATTTTGTGGATTGTGGCAGAATCGTATTCTCTCTATCAATGAAATCTGATGCTTTTTGCTCTGATTCAGTATCTCTATTTTTTGATAGTTTGAATTCTTAGTTGATTATTGATTATTAATCCATGATTGCATATGCAGTTGCCCAAATGGCCATGAGTAAGTGTTAAAAATTTGGGATTCACACAATTGTTTTTTTCAACTTTTCGATGATGCCAAAAAGGGAAAATAGGTTGTGCTCTGAACATGTGATATTTATAACCTAATGAACCTGGTTCTTTGTGATAAATGCTTAATACTCTTATATGTGCCAATGTTGGACTAAGCTGAAACATGCCTGAAGCACAAAGTTTGTCATCATCAAAAAGGGGGAATTTGTTGGCCCAAGAAATGAAATAGTTTTGAAGATTGACAAAGGAACTCCGAGATGAACCAGGTCCATCACAGGTGACATAGACCAGCAGAGTCAAAGGCACATGAGATGCACATGCATGAGATAAATGTATTCTGGTAAAATTGAGATATCTTCTGATCGAAAAATATTGCAAAAAAGAAATTGGAGAAGGACTCCTTATTCAATAAGAATAGAATCTAAGATAAGGAAGGATTTAGGAGTTGAGTTTGACTAGAACTCTTCTATCAAGGAAGAGTTGCATTAGGATTCTAGTTAATTCCTTATCTACTAACTCCTATAAATTGTAGATTGTTCTTATTGTATATAGACGCACAAAAAATAGAAATTTATCAAGAATTGAGAGCAAAATTCGTGAAGAAATTTTGCAACCAGTTCGAGCCGAATTGGAGAGTGCGAATCTGGAGCTACTTGAACCAGCTAGAAGAACCAGTTCCATTTGTTGTCTTTTAGTCTAGTTTATTTGTAGTAGGTGATTACATATTGTATCTTTCAGCTTTATCTGGAAGCAATTGTAATAGGCACACACTGTTCAAGTTAGAGTTAACTTGAAGTTTGTCGCAAATAGCTAGAGGCTAGTTTGCCACAAAGGGATAGAGTTAATCCTTAGGTTTACAAAAGAGTTTATTTTGTAAATGTTGTTTGGCTCATTGTTGTAGTGAAGTGTTTGGAGAAAATCCTACTGAGTAGTATGTCGTGGTTTTTTCACCTTTTGAGCCGGAAGTTTTCCACGTAAAATCTCTATGTTCTTTACTTCTCTGCATTTATTATTCCGCAACAGTACGAGTTGGAACACATAGAAGAACCAGGTCCTTCTATAACGACAACACTCGAAAATTGGACTCCACATAAATCACCTCCCCCTCTTGTGTGGTATTGACGTATAAAACATCACTAACCCTCATCAATAATGTATTGGATGCCATTACAACTTACATGATGTCCTTATTTCCAATTCCGGTCAGTGTAGTTAAAACAATATATGCACTGAGAAGAAATTTCTTATGGTAAGGCACCAGTGAAAAGAGTAAGTTACATTTGGTCAGGTGGGATGTAACTATGACTAGCAAGAGGGAAAGGGGAATGGGGATCAGAAATTTGAAAATTCAGAACCAACCATTGATGATGAAGTGGTTATGGAGGTTTGCTACAATAGAGCAATCTTTGTGGAAAAAGGTAATTCAGGCAAGGTATGGGATGGAAGGTGTTTGGACAACAAAAACAGTATGTACTCCCTATGGGGTGAGCCTGTGGAGGTCTATCAGAAACCTATGGCCAATGATCAGAAACAACTCCAGTCTCAGAGTGGGAAATGGAATGAAAACATCATTTTGGGAAGATAAATGGCTTGGACAAAGAATATTAAAGCAACTACTCCCGGACATCTAAAATCTGAATCAACAACAAAAAGCTGTGGTTGGAGAACTTTGGACAGGTCAAGGATGGAACCTTACATATAGAAGATTTCAATATGACTGGGAAATAGAGAGGCTGACAGAATTCTATAAAACTCTAGAACAGTTTAGAGGGACCATCAACAATGAAGATAGGATGTTCTGGCAAGGGGGGAAAGAAGGAAATTTCTCTGTAAGATCTGCTTACAAGGAGTACAACCATTCTAATAATCAGATTGGTTGTTGGCCTTGGAAAATAATCTGGAAAGTTAAAATAACATACAAAGTGGCATGTTTTGTTTGGCTGCTAGCAAGAGAAGCTGTCCTAACCCAAGATAATCTAACTAAGAGAGGATATCAGTTGGGGTCCAGATGCTACTTATGTAAAACTCAGGAGGAAACAATCAACCATCTTTTTTTGCACGGCAGTGTCAAAGACCAAATTTGGAAGATATTCATCAACCTGAGGGGGATTCGTTGGGTTATGCCAGGAAGAATCAGGGAAGTTCTAACAAGTTGGAAAAGAGATGGAATGCAGTCTGGCCAGAAGGAGAGATGGAAGATTGTCCCTGCATTTATATGGTGGACAGTTTGGAAAGAAAGAAATCTAAGATGTTTTGAAGATACACATAGTACTATACAAAAGTTGAAAATGAGCTGCCTTATGCTCTTTTATTTTTGGTGTAAACAAGAGTGCTTCGAAGAGAGTGGATGTATTTTTGATGTTTTAGACCTCTTATGAGCTTTACAGAGACTTAGTTGTCTCTTTTTGTACTCCCTTTTGTAATTATGGATGGCTACACTAAATTAGTGTAGCCATGTTTATATTTAATACAAAAATTTTACCAATTTCAAAAAAAAAAAATGTCAACACATTCTAATGCTAAAAAAACTGTCTAGAAAGATAGAACAATGCTATAACTGAAAAGAATGAGAGTCGAGGTTTACGAACGCCAAGACAACTAGTCTCTAACAGATGAAACTCCAAATCTAGCAACCGCCGTGCCTAGAAGTACCTAGATCTGCACACGAAGTGCAGAGTGCAGTATGAGTACACCGACACAATGTACTCAATAAGTAACAAGACTAACCTTGGGCTGAAAGCAGTGACGAGCTCAGATAGGTACAATTTATAACAATACATATATGATAGGAAAATGACGGTAATGACTCGGAGAAAACTCATAATCAGTTTGTACACAGTACAAAAACGTAGACATGCTTTCAAGTTCAACAATTTAAGCATAACGGATAAAATATGCCAAGTATAACTAATATGAGGTATGTCACATCTAGATATCTACATGTCAAATATGCATGTCAACAGTAAAGCAACACAGTGATAAATCCATATACTCATACTCTCGGAGTATTTATCCTTGTGAGCATCTAATTTTTGACCATATTTAAATTTTTATCACTTTTAATATTTAAGACATTTTTAAGTGTAATCTTGATATTTTAGCTTTTTATAGGTTTTATTTGAGAAAATCAAAAACTACAAAAAAAGTCACATCTTAGTATAAATTTTATTTTTTTCATTTATAAAGAAAGAGAAGTTTTCAAAAATGATTTGTTTAATTTAGTGTAATTTGTATGTTAGAGGTTTTAATAAATGAACATTGAGTACTTAGTATTTGATCTTGCATTTTTTTTAATTTACTAGTAGTACTTTTATTTTATTTAAAAAAGAGAGGCGAAGAAGAATTGACAAAGAAGCAAGAATATTTATCTTAAAAGATTCTTTTCCAGCCACATGTACTAATTTTGCAATTTATCTATTCATACATTTTTACTGTTTCTTGGTTTTTTCTCCTTTTATTCTTATTCTAAAAATAAATATTGGACTCAAAAACTTCACATGCACAACAAATCCCACCTGCACATTCCCATTTTTGATTCCCGACACTATTTTATAACAAGATGATTGCCTCACAGCCTACTCATTTTTTGGAGAGATTTCTTGGAGAGCACACTCTAACAATACATGAAATTTAGGCATAAATTCACAACACCTGTATAAACACACACAACACACAAAAGAGAGACCTAATCCCCATAAAAGGAGAGCAGCGGCCAAATCTCAAACTCCCTTCAACCTTCGGCCGCCGAGATATGATATGCAAATGATAGATATGACTGAGTATATAATTGCAATTTAAGCAAATAATTCAACAGCAGAAGTGACTTTCGTGGGTCCCAATAGAAAAAGCATATAGTCTAAACATGATTTCTAACATGGATTGTAACTCAATTACTCTAACAAGTAGGAGTTTCATGAATAGCAACAAGGTTTGATAACTATATAGTACCACGAAATCAAACGAGTCACAATTACCATGGTGCACGCCCACACACCCCTCACCTAGCATTTGCACCACCTCAATACCAACCACATGACACATATTTCGGGGATTCATACCCTCAGTACCAAGTTTAGAAGTGTTACTTACCTCAACCCGCGCAAATCTCTTCAAGCCCTTGCCTCGCGAATCGGCATCCGAACGACTCGAATCTAGCCACAAACAACTTAATACAATCAACACAAGCTATACGAATCAATTCCATATGATAAAGCTAGGATCTTTAACAAAACCAAAATGTCAACCCAAAAAGTCATCCACGGGTCTACGTCCCGAATTCCGACAAAATTAACCAAATACAAACATCCATTCAACAATGAGTCCAACCATACCAAAATTACTCAATTTCAATCTCAACTCGACATTCAAATCCTAAAATTAAAGTCTATGAAGTATTTAAAATATTTCCAATTTTTCAAACCCAAAACATTAATCAAATGGTAAAAACAATGGTATTCGTGTATATTAACCAAATCCGAGTTAAAATCATTTACCCCAATCAATTCCGTGAATATCCCTCCAAGAATCGCCTTAATCCGAGCTCCCAAAGTCTAAATGTGAAATAATACTCTAACCCTCATTTTTTAATATATATAATCTGCCCAGATCACGGGAAATGTTTCGCGATCGCGAAGCACCAAAAGCAAGCTGCCAAAATTAACCCTTCGCGAACGCGATGCACAGGGACTTGAAGTTACGCGATGCCGGACCTCCTCACACGATTGCGAAGAACAAACGCGTGGCTCCAGGCGACCCTCCTTTCCTATTCGCGAATGCGTTCACCTCATGCGTTCGCGATTCAC
The DNA here is from genome assembly GCA_005239505.1 of Nicotiana paniculata. NCBI lineage: Eukaryota > Viridiplantae > Streptophyta > Magnoliopsida > Solanales > Solanaceae > Nicotiana > Nicotiana paniculata. The sequence continues at coordinate 12,123 of ML329585.1, forward strand.
ACTCTCCTCAAACACTGCGATCGTGACCCATACTTTGCAAACGCGAAGAGTAAAACTTCCATCTGCCATAAACTACTCTACGCGATCGCGGCTCCCCTTTCGCGAACGCGATGAAGGAAAACAAACTCAAAAAAACCAGCAATCCTACAAAGCCAAAAAATGAAGCCGAACATGATGTGAATCACACCTGAGGCCCCCGGGATTTCATCCGAACATATGTACAAGTCCTAAAACACGATAAAAACTTAGTCGAGACCTCAAATCACATCAAACAACATCAAAAACACGAATCACACTCAATTCAAGCCTAATGAAACTAATGAATTTCCAGCTTCTACAATCGATACCGAAACCTATCAAACCAACTTCAATTGACCCCAAATTTTTCACAAAAGTCATAAATGATACAACGAACTTATTCCAACTTTCGGAACCAAAATTCGAGCCAGCTAACTACAAAATCAACTCTCGGTCAAACTTCTCAACTTCCCAAACTTCAACTTTTCCAACTTTTGCCAATTCAAGCCAAAATCACCTATGGACCTCCAAATCAATATCAGGACACACTCCTAAGTACAAAATTACCCTACGGAATTATCGGAACCATCAAAACTCCGTTCCGGAGTCATTTACACATAATTCAGTATCTGGTAAACTCTTTCAACTTAGGCTTCCAACTTTGAGTACTAAGTGTCGTAATTCATTACGAAACATCCCTAACACCAAGCCAACAACCCGGCAAGTCACATAACAACGAACAAATATAAAATAGGTAATAAATTAGGGAACGAGGCTATAATACTCAAAATGACCGGCCAGATCGTCACACATATAATTACCATGATTTGGTCATTCTCCAATTTAATTTGGTTTCAAGCGCAATTGTAATAAAAATGTTGAACATTGCTTAATTTGGTTGCAATAGAAATATATATATACCAGTCTTAGGGTACGCGCTTTGCGCATGTACCTGTATCAATAAGCATACAATTTTTAAAAATATAACTACCCGGTCGGTCGTTCCGAGAATTTAGCCCGTCTCCCCCATTTCTGTTTCATTCTTATATGGTTCAGCTCTTTTATGTTGTGTTGGGTTGATTGATTCGGGTTCGGAGTGGTTGTGGAGAAGAAATGAGACACTTAGTCTCTTGAGTTGGGTGTATAGAGGAAAAGTCAACCGGAAATTGACTTATAGGTAAATGATTTCGGAATGCGGTTTTCATGGCTCGGTTAGATTCGTTAGGTGATTTGAAACGTAGGAATGTGTTTGGAATGTTATTCGGGGATCCGGAGTAGAATTAGGCTTGAATTGGCGAAATTGAATTTTTGGCGATTTCCGGTTGGCAGTGAAAAATTAGCTATCGGGGTCGGAATGGAATTTCCGAAAGTTGGAGCAGGTTCGTAGTTTCATTTGGGATGTGTGTGCAAATTTTCAGGTTATTCGGATGTGGTTTGGTTGGTTTCGGCATGAGTGGCGAATTTCAGAAGTTTAGAAATCCTTAGGCTTGAATTATGGATCGATTTGGTATTTTGGTGTTACTTTGGGTGTTCCGAGGGTTCGGCTAAGTTCGAGTGATGTTATATAAGGTATTTGTATTTTTGGTTGGGGCCTCGAGGGGCTCGGGGTGATTTCAGACAGGCATCGGGAGGTTTAAACTTGGAAAAATGTAGCAAAGTTGCTGTCGGTGCATGGCTTCTGGTATGGCCGCACCTGCGGATGAGGAGCCGCAGTTGCGTGACCGCAGATGCGGTTGGCCTTGCACAGAAGCAAAAAATGGGAGGCTGGCTCGTGGGCGCAGGTGCGAAAGTTTAGTCGCACCTGCGAGCCTGCAGGTGCGAAGGAAGGAGCGCAAATGCGGAAATGTGAATTTTAGTCATTCTCGCTGGTGCGCACCTAGGACCGCAGGCGCGAGATTTGCTGGGCAGAACCTATAAATAGATGCCTTCGCGAAATTTGGTCATTTTTCCTCCATTGTTGATGGATTTTGGAGCTTGGACCTGTGATTTCAAGGGGGAATTAAGTGTTTTCAGTGTGGTAAGCTACTTGGACCTTGTATCTTGTGTTTATGGCGATTATCCCATTGTATAATCATGTTTTAGTGAAAATTTTTGGAGATTTTGGCTTGAAATTGGAGAGTATAAATGGGGCATTTGAGGGGCCATTTGGGGGGGGGGGGGGGGGGGNTATTTGGTATGTATGAACTCGGGAGAGTGTAAGGATTCTGATTTGTAATTTTTATTAGAATTCGATACGTGGGACCGGGGTCGGGTTTGGCCAATTTCGGGATTTTTGATGAAAATTGGTTATTTTCTAGTGGGCTTTGTTCCTTTGGCATATTTTGATGATATGAATTTGTTTTTGAATAGATTCGAGGCGATTTGAGGCTGAGTCGAGCGACAATGGCATCACGGAGTATATTTTCATCCGGTTTGAGGTAAGTAATGATTGTAAATCTTGTCCGCAGGGTATGAACCCCTGTTTTTATTGATTGCCCGAGTGTCTTTTGAGAGGTTCCTGACCGAGTGAGGCCGATGACCTATGTTGTGAGGATATTATGGGATCGGGCTGTGTGCCGTAGCATGTTACACTGTTTATGATATATGAGAGATCGAGAGCCTAAGTGATTATGCCACAAGGTGGCTTGTTATAGCGCTTGGGCTGTAGGAGCCCCTCCGGAGTCTATATACACCCCCAATGAGCGCAGGTACCTACTGAGTGTGAGTGCCGAGTGACGAGTGATTGGGAGACATGAATGACTGTGAGGTTGCCCGAGGGGCTGATTCTGAGTGACTGTGAGGCATGCTGAGTAACTGTTTCTGAGTGATGTTACGCTCGAGGGGCAGTTTATGAAATATGTTTTGGCCCGAAAGGCTATTTGATGATTTCGGACATTTTTACACTAAATTCTTCTTGAATTTCTATGGAAACCATTGAAAAGTACAAATTTCAAAGGATTTTTACTCAAATCGAATTTTAAGCATTATGAATTGTCGTACCTACGATTTTGAAAGAGGAACTGTAATTGTTGTGAATTTATGATTTGTATTTATGTGTTTTGTATTTCTCAAACTTTATTTTCTCTCATAACTACTGAATTGGCGTACTCACATTAGTTCCTGCACCTTGTGTGTAGATCCAGGTGCTAGGGCGGAGCGAGCTGATTATCTGTCCAAGGACTCTCGGAGATTTTTGCAAGGTAGTTGCATGCGTCCGCAACCCTGTTCTCTCCTTCTTACTGTTGTAGTAGTTGCATTCCCTAGATTTATTTATATTAGAGATATTGTCAGACTTATGTATTTCCTTTAGATGCTCGTGACCCAGTGACTCCGGGATTTTTGGGCTGTGTTTAGATATTTGACTCATCATCTTCTGTTTTAAAAATGCTTAAACGACTTGTTAATGAGATATCGTGTTAAGTGATGATTCGAACTAAAGATTATTTTATGTCTTAAGTATAGATATTGGCTGGCCTAATATTGCGATAGGCGCCATCACGGCCGAGTAGTTTTGGGGTCGTGACAAAAAACTACTTAAATATTATTGAATAATGTGTTCGAGTTATCGAACAAATATAAAAAAAAAACTATAAATTTGTACAAATGATGAATATTAACATAATCTATTCAATAGAGTCGTGTCTTTTAATAATTGAATATAAAATGTAGTTGTATATTAAAATAAAATATATATTTAGTCTATAACTTGTTTGTGTCTTTTCAGATGAACTTGAGAATATCTTTTGAAAAAAAAATAAGAATTTTTTTAAATCTTCAAGGGCTGTGTTTTTACCGAAACTAAAAGAAAGTACGATAATTTGTGAAATTGAACTGATAAAATTATAAATTAGAATATAATTTAAGATGAATATATTGAATAATGAATGAGGACTTTCATGAACAAACTTTTTTTTATTGAGTTAGATATATAGAATCAATATTCAATAATTTCATAAGCTACACTTTATTTTATTACTCAAACACAAGTTTTAAAAAATATGTAAGTATCTTACAAAAAATTACTCTTTGAGATGGGAGCACGCACAAAAAATATAAGTTCCTAAAAAGATACAAATTATTTCAAACTTTTCCTTTCTCCTACTCAAGCAATATATTATTCCCTTATCAAAAATGGAAAACACGTTAAAAAATATAAATTCATAAAAAAACACAAATTATTTTCAATTTTTTTCCTTGTTCAAACAATATATTATTCTCTTATCAATTTGTGTAATATTATAAAATTATTATATTTAATAATTAAAATAAATATTTAATTAGGTACAAAATCTCTTAATTTTAATGGTAACAATATATAGAAATAGCTATTTAGGATTTTAAGTTCCCTAATAAGAAGAAATGAAGACTGAATGTGAATGTATTTTCATGGAAGTTGTCGTGACTATATATATTTCACCCAATAATATCTACTTTAAAGTCCTTAATATTAGAAATTCTAACATAATTCAAAAAAGGAAGAGTTACTATTTAAAATTTTAGTTACTTTTAAAGTCTTAAATATTAGAAAAATAACTAATTTACGATTTTATTTAATGTAAAATTTATTTTTAAAGGGTAAAAAAGACGAACGATATTTCGTTAAGGGTCTTCGTGCTTTTAATATAGTATATATAGATATACTATATTAAAAGCACGAACGCCCTCAGCGAAATGTCGTTCGCCTTTTTTTACCCTATAAAATAGTGTTCACACTGAACAAAATAGTCTTTACAATTATTTTTCTAATATTTGACTTTAAAATAAACCACTTTTCTTATTTGAACTATGTAAAAAGTCAGGACTTTAAAATTCATTAAGATTTGACCTTATATAAAGTTATACTTTCTTATATTAATATAACTATAACACCTTCTATAATAATTTTTTAGTACTTAATACTTGAAATCAACTTTTATATAAAAGAATTCATTAGTTTTAAAATTTAGGGGCAACTAAATTAAAAAGAAATACCCCTAAAATCCTAGGTGAATAAAGAGATGTTTGAGAAAAATGTTCAAAATTTTAGCGTAACAAAGAAGTTAATATAGTATTGAGATTTGGTTACACGTGCAAAACGAGTAACCGAATAGTAGTGTATATATATATACTTTTGCATTTTAGATACATATCATGTATAAAACAGATCCCATTATTCATATAAGTAAAATTTTTACATATTCCAAGATAAAAGGTGAATTTATTAAAGTAAATGTATTTATCTAAAAGTTTTTACACAATAAAAATATTCCAAAACTATGTTTTATAATTGCACTAATTTGTACACACAGCAAAAAAGATTTGATTTAGGCAAAGCAGGGGTCTGAGATTGATTGGGTTTCCGGTATGGACTCTCGCCACGCCTCCCTTGGCCGTCGAACGGTAAGAATTTTATTCCTCCGCTAGTTGTCGTCGTTTCTTCCGCGCTGCGCTGCTTATGATAACATTTTTCAGTTGGAAGAAATTCGTCAAAAGAGAGCAGCAGAGAGATTAAGCAAAACTTCTTCTGGACCCGATCTTACCAATATCCCTAACGGTAAGCTTTATTCTTCTCAACGCTTTTCTCTTTTATTCTTCTCATTTTAATTTAATTATATTTTTTATTCTTGGGCAGAGGTTGTGGGGATTAAAAGATCTGAGAGTACAACTCGACTATCAGAGGTCTCCATTTGCACTTTTCATTTTTTTTTTTAATTTTTTTTCCCCCTCCTTATTGTGAATGCGTAATTGGAAAACTGCAGAATGATATGAGTGGTTTAGTTTCTCAATTAAAACAAGTTCAAAAAAATAATGCAGAACTGGATGAAGCAAATAGAGAACTGGCCTCAAAGGTATTTTTTCTTTTCTTATAGAATAATTTGTCAGTATATTGATGAATATGTCTCATGGTTCATGATTTCTTCTAAAATTTTTGCATATTCAGCTTCAGACAAAAGAAGCCGAGAACAACATGTTGCAAAAGCGTCTTAATGATCTGGTAACTGATGCTGTATTTATTCATTTTTGTCATAGGAAAAGGATGCTGTTTCTTTGTGTGATAATTCTACGACGGAGACCAGTCATGTAAATAGTCCACATAGATAGATAGAATGGGTTCTGCTGGAAAAAGTTAATTATATGATCAGTTATTAGAAAATCATCAATTTTCTGAATGTTGTTAAAGAGTTATGGAATTCTACTGATCCTTGAAATAGAAAATGTCCCTTTTTTTTATTCATAGAAAGTTCCAGAGAGTATAGGATATTACATCAATAGAATGAAGCTCAACTCTTCTATGAATCTATAAAATCTAATGGTCTCTCGTCATCATACATATTCTCCAGATTACACCATGTAGCTAAGTTACATGGATATTTAAATTTCAGCACCCGTATAGGAATTTCTTTGCCGCAAAACACCTCAAAGTTTCTTGCCCTCCATATAGTGCAAAACATACAACCATGAATAGGCCTCTGTATGGTTTTCAGCTTCTTATTTCCTTTGAAATACATCCACCTGCAGAGGAGATTCTTACTGGTTGCTCGAATGACCCATTTGATCCCAAAGATATTGAAAATGAGATGCCAAAAGTGACCAAAACCTCAAAATATCCATCATGAGCCAATATCTAGCTGAAACATATCACTTTGTAAGGAATTTTGGCTTCCCAAGTGATCCTCCAAGGCCATGAAGGAAAATTTTCTGATGCTATGAAAATTTAATTGCAGGATTGTACAGAGAAAACACCATTTCTTTGTCCAATCCATAGCAAAGAATCCTCATTTTCAGCATCTAGTGATACCAGACTTAATTCTTGCAGCAAGGTAGCCATCCTTCAACTTCCCAATCAAAATAACCCTTTCTAAAGTTCAAACACCACTCGTTACCACATCTCTGTCACGCCACAGTAACATCTGATAATGTCCCTTTAATGATTGTAACTTCTAACAATCAACAAGTATTGGGAGTGAATATAGGGACTTTGATGAAGTATGATGTAAGCAGTAGACATTGTTTTTGTTAGTAATAGACAGTGGAGTAACGAAACAAATATCATTACCTTATGATACGGTCTTTATCTCATAACCTAGCACTATTCTGTTCATACGTCGATGATGTCATGATGCCACATATTTACTTTAAATTTAAGATATTAGTACATCAATAGTACTTAGTTGCTCTTTCACTATTGAAATACTCCCTCTTTCCCATTTCATGTAACACTCTTTTCCTTTTTAGTTTGTCAAGAAAAGGAATGTCACTTTTTTATATTTAGGAACAATTTTAACTTAAAATTTTATTAATTTTTCCCTGTATAGCCACACAAATGCATATGACTTTTTAAACTTCAAATTCTTTCTTTTCTCTTTCTTAAACTTCGTGCCTAGTCAAAGATCTTCACATAAAATGGGACTGAGGGAGTATGTCCGTACATTTGGATCCTTTTCCTTAGATGATAAACCACTCTGAAATTTGTCTTATCATTCCCTCAAAGGAGGAAGAAAAGGGAATTTAGGTAAGATTTTTGAGACCTCTTTTCAGTAGATGGGTGGCTTCACTTACTTTTCTTTCGAAGTGCAGGAGCAAAACACTGTACCTTCATTAAGAAAAGCACTCAAGGATGTTGCCATGGAAAAGGACGCAGCAGTTGTTGCACGAGTACATATCATTTCTACTACCATTCCATAGCTTCTTTCAGCCTTACATTTGCTCTATCTTCATTTTTCATATGAACCCTGTTATTCAAATTAGGAGGATCTTTCAGCTCAGCTTCGTGCAATTAAGAAACGTGTGAAGGAAGTAGAAGAGGAGCAATATCGGGTATGCATATATTTTCTTGCATTAAAATGAGTTGTATTGGAATAGTATACCTTAATACATACTGAATCCTTTTGGGATTAGGCTGAAGAGGATGCAGCAGCGCTAAGAGCAGAACTTAACTCATTACAGCAGCAAGCAATGTCCGTTCCTGTTAGTGGTGTAAATTCACTGAATTTTCCGCCAGATCATATGCATGTTATGGAGAAGGAGCTAGCAAATCTAAAATCTCAATTAGAGGTACACTGTTTGTTTATGCTGTCTGGATTCTCTAAGCTTTATTTTATTTGCTATACCATTTTAAAATTACAGCAAATGACCCTGTTGAGGCAACAAGAAAGACAGCAGTTAGTGGAGGAGCAAGCACACATATCTACACTAACTGCTCAAAAGCAGGATTTGGAAGAGAAGCTTGCTGTTATGTCCAATAAGGTCTCAGGTATTTATAACAATTTTGTTAGATTTAAAGTGCTTAGCTTTTAGAATTAGTATAAAGTCAATACAAGCTCTACTGTTTGTTGTCATATTTGCTGAACCATGATACATCCCAAATAAAGTTTTAAGGAAATTTAGGATCTTTATTTATGACTTGACTAGCTTGCTTACTTCTGACTTTTTTTTATATCAATAGGAATTTTTCGGAGCTGAAAGTTCATGGGAATAGTGAAACTACGTTAGCCACATTCAAATTATACACATTACTCTATAAGGGGTCGTTTGGTATGAGGTATAAGGTGGGATAAGATGTAGGATGAAATTTATACCTTGTTTGGTTGGCGGTATAAATTTAATCCCAGAATTAATCCAGGATATCCCATCTTATCCCACCTTGTCCCATCAAATGTGGGACTATTTTATTCCATCTCTCATGTGGTATAAATTAGTACTGGGATTATATCCCAGTATTATCCCGGGATAATTTAGTCTGCGTACCAAACGACCCCTAAAAGATCAAAAGGTCAACATATTAAATTGCTAGTTCTTTGTGAAGATTAAAAGGCCTCATTGCGATGATGAGAAAATAATCAGTCCTATTTTTTCATTTGCATATGGAGAAGGTAATCTTTCTTACTCATCGGGTAAAAATGATTTGAAGTCAAACAAATTCATAGGAAATATGACACTGTGTACGAGTTAGGACGAAAAAGTTTGGTGGAAAAATTCTATTTGATAAGAAGATACTCAACTGGCTTTGCTCATCTTAAGACTAGTATTTGGGGGAATTGGAAAAGTAAGTCGAAAATGGAAAAAAGCAAAAATCAATTGTACCTGTAGTCCTGTACAAGGTCTTCTGAAACTTCAATAGATGTGGGAGATATGTTCTGGTTGAGTAGTGCAGGGAAGAACAGGGCTTCCTTGATCAGTCTTGAGATTGTCTAGGACGGAGGATGGAGGGTAGTCAGACATTGGAAACAATATCTAAAAGGTTATTGAGAAGGGAAAGCAATAGATTGTTGGAAATAGCTGAAAATATTGAATTGTTGGTAACTATTTCTTTTCTGATCAGGAAATAAAGGCAATGGCTATTGGATCATTATCAAAAAAAAGAAAAGAAGAGAAAAGGAATGGCTTTTTTATAAGTTCAAGAGATTTATCCCAAGATTAAGGAAACAAAAGACTTCGGAGGAAAAGGCAGAATAGTTATAAGCTCAAAAATTGGGTGTGCGTACACTCAACAATGTCAGAAGAGCCTATGTTGATTGATGAAGGTTACTATCCAATAAATTCATGTCAATCAATATTAATAGAAAGTAATGTAGGTCATATTGAAGCGAGGGGGATGCAAACAATGAGAAATTAGTACAGTCACTACAAAATTTAGGAAGTGAATAAGAAACAAGAATCGCCAAAGATAGTTAATTAGAAATCATTTGCGTTACATGAACTTTGGTTTTGTATTTATTATCTATCATTTAACAACCAGTTGGCTTTCTCGTGATATCTGTTGATCTTTTCTATATTTCTGTTCTGTGTATTACAGATGAAGTGACCGGAAAGGCATCCCAGAAGACATTCTCGGGGGTAATCAATGTGTCTGCAGTTGATAATATTTTTCAACGTTTTGAATTTGAGTTGGCTATTATGTTTTTCTGTAGAAAAGGAAAATGATCATCCGGTGAGATTAAAATTGTTGTTTTTTAAATCATGCCACTACGTCCCATTGTGTGTAATTGCCCTGTTGACTCAGTTTTTGCTGTGTAAAACTGTTTCTCAATTTCATTTTTGTTTCTTTTGGTCTATTTACCATGCTAACTTTCTAGCTAATTCCCTTTATCCTTTTGGCCCCTTCAAAAAGTTTCCGTTGTTCTTTGGTAACTCTATGGTCCAAGCATTATTTATTATAATGCCAGTTCCAAAAGAGATTTATGTATTATAAAGTTTTGGTGGAATGATGTTAGTTTAAGGTTTTATTCCACCCTTTCAGGAAGACAAGGTGAGGCTTGAAAAGCAATTACATGATATGGCTGTGGCCATTGAAAGATTGGAAAGTAGCCGGCAGAAACTTCTAATGGAGGTAAAACCCCTATCTGTCTTTCTTTTTCTTCTCATTTGCTATGTGAAATTGGAAACCATTCTATTCTGTTCTTTTCAGATTGATTCACAATCCTCGGAGATAGAGAGGCTATTTGAGGAAAATTATAGTCTCTCGTCCGCTCATCAAGAAGCTCTAGGAGTGGCTGTGCAGTGGGAAAATCAGGTATTTTCGTGATCTTGAAGTTAAATGAGGATGGACAGATGGTATGGTGCCTATGCACATTACTTTGCAGGATCTTTAAGATATTCTTCTATGTAATTTCTTCAGTGTCCTGCTTCACTAGTGGTAAATCATGCTTTACTTTCACTAGACCATATTGCATGGTTCTTCTGTAAATAACTTCTGTTATCTCTTATACCTTACTTTAACATAATCTTCGATTGTGATAAATAGGTGATGGATTGGTACTTATCAGAAAAAAAAAGTTGATGGATTGGAGGAAGGGAACTATGAGTGTCGTATCTCTCATAAGGTTGGAAATAAAAAAGTATGGATAATTGCATTAGAAGTTACCTGGGAAGAACTAGGCAAATCAGTCCTGCAACTTGTTAATCCTTCTCAAACCAAATAGTCTTGGTCTTATGTGTCAAGAAACATCTGTTGATTGATATCAAACTTTGAAGCGCTAATAGTACCACTGACAATAATAAAGATGTCTAACCTTCTTCAAGTCAGAATAGTTTATCCCTATTGTTTCACCCCAACTTTCTTTTCATCCTCCTAATATCTCACTTAACTGGCAACGAACCCTTACACTTAACCAAAAACATCCTCTGTTAGCTTTTTCATCTTATTCTAACGGAACATCCATTTATCACGTGGATTTCATGTATCTTTTCTTGTTTTCCTTTTTTTCCCTCACAATCTCTTTAAAGAACAAAACCAATTGCTGAATGAAATATTGTAGCAAAACTGTAACACCTTCAATAATTTCTGGCTTTAAGCTCTTTCCGTCGAGGGATCAGGAATGAGTCTTTTAGTTCCAAACTGCCCGATCAAAACCTTCTTCCCGTACAACTTCTTGTATCTCTTTGTTAGTAGCTAAATTAAGACCAAACTAACCGTACAAAGTAAGTCAAGTTTTCTGGGTATATGAAGGAAAAGAAGAAGAATCTGGGATTTAGCTTATAAATTGAATAATGGTTTCATTTTTCTTGATAAAGTGCATGCCATATATCTGTAAGGTTTATTACATGATTTTCTGCTGTGTATTTCTACAGTCTCATCTCGATAGTATACCCTTTCCCATTCTCTCTCTCTCTCTCTCTCTCCTGATCTTTCTTTACGTATGAGGAATCTAGTGACAAGGGTTGGATCTGAGAGGTTTTGAATGTAAAGAGAAGAAAGGGTAAATTTTTGGAGGTGTTTAGAATTGCTGGTTTAGTGTCCGGCCAATTGGTCAGTTGCTTTTCTGTTCTTTGAACTGTTTATTGGAAATTCTTTAGAAGAAGAAAACACAAAGCAATGCACGTAACAAAAGAGAGAGTTCTGTTAGAAAAGATGGAAAAATAATGGTAGGATGATTTGGCTAAGTTTTGAAAACTTTTAAGGATATTGTTTGCTAAATGGAATATGAAATGAAGTTAGGGTAGAACTAGGGATGATATTTGGTCAAATACTCGTTTGGCTACAAATGATTATCCTTACTCAAGCATTAGCCGTGCTTCAGCAAAATTCTTATATAGAACGACACTCTCATTTATCTAACTTCTGCCTTTAGATGAAATCAGTTGGTTGAATGTATTTCTTTATTTGGCGAATGAGATTGTTTTCTTCAATGTTATAGTAATTTATTACACCCTTTGGTAAGGGTGGTCAATTGACCACCCTTAGTCGAAATATTACGAAAAATTACACTGTGTATATAAGTAAAATATTAGATTTTAGATGTATATAACATATATTAAACAGGAAAATTTTTTACTTTCAAATCTGAACACCCTTGAGGAATTTTCTGGCTTTGCCACTGTCCACCGTAATGTAGTTCCAATGTTCCGAATGGTTTTCTCTTTTGGTCAAAGGCATTTTTTTTGGGGTACTCCCATGCAGGTCAAAGATTGTCTCAAGCAAAATGAGGAGCTTCGTGCCATATTAGATAAGTTGAGGACAGACCAAGCTGCAATAGCAACTGCAAACAACCTAATCCAGCAAGGCGTCTCAGGATCTATCAAAGGCAGCAAAAATGAAATTCAAGGCACACAATATGCTGAAATCCTCTCCATCAAGGTAATTCATCGAAATCTTTTTCATTGTTTATAGAATATTGTTACTATGTGCTATCTGAATTTGAATCTGGTTCACTTGTATCTTGAAATGCTATAGGCAATTGTCACCTGTGCCGTGTACATTCATTAGGTCAAATAGCAATCATGAAGGATGCATTAGAGCTGTAATTAAAGAGCTACTCTTTTCATTGTGCATGTATACAGTAACTTTTGAACAGTTGGTTATGACATATTTTTTTCTCAAGATACATATTGAAAGTTCGATTGGATTCCTTCTCATTGTGATATTGGTGCAGTATAAGACGATCTCATTGATGTCCTTCCAATTGGTTATTCGTTTAGGGTCAGCTAGCTAAAGAGCAGAGCAAAGCAGAAGCACTGTCTGCTGAAATCTTGCAGCTCAATGCACGGCTCCAGCAGGCCACGCAAGCATACAATAGTATCACTCGCATGTATGCATCTAATCTCACTTAGTCTTAAGCTTGTTTTGTTTTGGCAATCCATCTTCATAAGCACAGTCACTGATAACCTTTTTGTTATAAACTACCATATAAATATTTTCCAGTTATACACCTGTTCTAAGGAACATCGAGAACAGTCTCGTGACGTTGAAGCAAGATGGCACGGTTAGAGTCCGATGAAAGTGTAAGATTGGAAGTGGTTTTGTGAAGTTGAGCCAACAACATGGCGAATGGGCAATGAAGGCGCAAAAAAAAAAAAAAAAAAAGGGAAGAAAAAGAAAAATTGTTTGAATTATTTGACTAAACTTTGTGTTTAGTCAAACATCGCTAACAGATTGAGAATATGTGCGCATTTTCGTGAAGTTCATTTGGTCTTTTTTCCTCTTTGCTGGACTTTTGCTTTCGTGTTAAGGGCACTCTTGTTCTATTCTTGTCTTATTTGAGATATCAACATTCTCGTCTGTTTGGTGACAATTAAAAAAAGAAATCAACATTCTTTCATGAGTTGTAGAGTGTAAAAGTTGTTTAGTTTTATTGCTAATGACCAGGGATAGCAAACAGGCAGGCCGGGTCGGATATAAGCGGGTTGAAAACAGATAATGCTAAAATAAATAAAATATCCAACCTGACCCATACGTATTACGGATAGAAATGTGTTAATCGGCGGATAATATGGATATCCATATTATCCATGATTTTTTAAATATGATCACTTTTTATAGAATTTTTAATCTCCTAAATTTGAGTAATTCCAACTTTGAGTTTTTGTGAATGTAAAAGTTTAAACTAATTGGTTATCCATTTTTTTATTAAAAGGTTTATTATCTAACACATTAAAAAATGGATAATATAGACAAATAATTATTTATTATCTATTTTGCCATCACTACTAATGACAATAGGTAAGCGAGTTCAACTAAAATAAAAAACCAGATAACTTAATGTAACAAATAATTGATTGTGTATAAATATGGTGATCACCATAACAAGTTGAGATATTGGCAAGACTTGTCCTAACAACAATTATGGTGATTTGTCATGATTTTTGGTCAAATCCTGGATCACCAGAATTTGACTATGAATCCTGACAAATTGCCATAATTGACCACCGAAATTTTGTCGAGTAAATGAGTTAATATTTATGTGTCACCCTTTGCTCTCCGATAAATAGATGCCACGAAACTCCCTTTTCTTTGATCTCCGATTTTGTGTAGCGACCCAATCGATTGTTGAGTTTTAATATCCGTTATGTGATTTTGAGAACCTGAGTAATTTTAACTTGTATGTATGGTTGGTACGGATCCCGAAAAGTTTCAGGAGTGGTTTGGAGCACTTAGTTCGTAGCTAGAGGCTTAAAGTTAAGAGAGTTGATCAAAATTAATATTTTGAGTAAACAGACCCATAATCATGATTTGAAAGTTCATAGGATAATTTTAGACGGGTAAATATATTCGATTTAGCACCCGTGAGGTTTAGATATGATCCGACACTATTATGAGAAAGTTGGAACTTGAAGGTTTCTTAAAGTTCTTAAGTTTGATTTGCACCTTGATTCTTAGTTGTGATGTTTTCATATGTATTTTTGATATTTTGGACTAGTCCATGTAGGGTATTTGAACTTGTTGGGATGGATTAGAGGGAACCCGAGGGGCTCGGGCGAGTTTCGGCACGGTTGGAGCAAGTTTTTTGAAAGATTTGAAGTGCTGAAATGTAATTTTCTATAATCGATCTGACTTCACAAGAAAATTGATCACAATCTATAAAGAATATGGAGATGATTCAAAAGTAAAAGTTGTATCTCTTTGAACCTAATTTCTATAGTTTCAAATTGTTTGTTATTTCGATATCTGTACGAAAAGTTTTAATTGTTTTAGCGAAGGAAGGGCAATAATACCATTTTTGAAAATATACACTAAAATTTTTCGCATTTGTGTATATAATCTCATTTTGTACTTGGATATTATTTTGTTATTTTAGGAGCTAGGGAGCTTGGACTGAGGTAATTTTTGAAGTGATTTTCAGCTACGACGAAAGGGTAAGTGATTCCCACTCAAATATATGATTATCACATGAATCTATATTGATTATGCCTTAGAATCAAGGATTTAACAGAGGAAAGGAATTTTTTTTACTTAAAAGATAAGAAAGTATATGTTAGGGTATTGAACATCGATTTGTACTCGAATTTAGAAACTACTCATATATTTTTGACTCGTGAGGTCATGGGTCAAGGAGATTCGACCTTTATTTAGGGAGTTGACGGGTCCGGGTCGAGTTTTTCTTGACTTTTGAGATTTGTTAAAGATCGAGGATTTGTCATTTAAAATTGATTTCTATAGCTTTATTTGACTTCCTTGAGTGCTCTTTGGGCTGGATCAAGCTTGTGTGATGGATTTGGATCTAGAAAAGGCGTGTTTTGAAGAATAGAGTTAGCTCGCATACGGTAAGCTTAACCTCGACTTGAGGGATTTTCTCCTAAAATAGACTCATGTTCTATATGCTACATGTTTGGGGATGATGTATATGCGAGTTAACGAGCGTATATACGAATACTGAGGTTGTACCATGCTTGGGTAGATTTTAAACTTTTCTATGCCTTATTTTGATACATATTCTACTTGTGACATGCTTTACTTTTGAATGACTATTTGAGCATTACTATTCATGTTAAAGATTATATCTAGGCTTTTGGCATTTTATTTGAGTATTATGGGATAAATATATATTGGATTACATGTTATAGCTGCGGCCATACATTATGCAGATGCATACACCACACATAATTATTCTTCTTGTGCATATACATTACATAATGCATGTCAGTCTTTCATGTACATGCATAGTGAGGATGTGACTGCTATTGGAACGATGTGTGTTTATATATATGCACGATGATTGTTTTCATGTAGATTGATGATTGATTGTAGAGCTCTTATACTCGGATATGGCACATAAATTGGATCTATCCTTTTGAATTGACGTGATTATCTATGTTACCTTAGGCCGTATTTTTCGCAGGTTGTTGGAAACCGACGGGTTTCTGGTTTGACGTGAGATACGTGTATTCATGTACTTTAAATGCAGCATTCATGCATATCATCTATGATACTCCTAGCATTTTACATATGCATGAGACCTAGTAGCAATTTTTGGACACTTAGAGAGTACTGGTTGATGTAAAGATTGGGTCTTTATCATGCATAGACATTCTAGACTTATGTAGAAGTATTCAAATAAATGTTGCTTGATACATATCTCCTTTATATGTGAATCTGGTGTATTATTATATGCTTTTGATCATGATATCTGAAAAAAGTACTTCTTATCTTCTACTTTGAATGTGCACCTTATTATTTATACTTATTGCTCCTTGGCTGTCTTCTCTTTGTATATGCTTATGAACTGCAAAGGTTATAGAAAGTAATTATATTTTGACTAAATCTCGCCACTACTTTTTTAAGGTTAATCTTGATACTTACTAAGTACATGAGTCGGTTGTACTCATACTTTACATCTGCACCTTGCGTGTAAATTTTAGAGCTAAGTTATTGTGGAGTTCGAGGGCGAGCATTTAAAACATCAGTGATCCAGTCATTAGCTTCCATTTTATTCATGGTAGAACTTATTTTTTGTTTATGTATATTTAAACGGATATTATATTTTCTTCATACCATCGTTGTATTCTATTTCTTAGTTGCTCATCTCTTTTGATACTAGTTCTTCATATAGTTTATTTTAAAATTTATATTCTTATTTTATTATTTATTTGATAAAATTCAGCTTAGTTTGTCTTTTATGTTAATTGGTTTGCCTAGAGGATTGGGTTAGGTGCATCACGATTTGGTGGAATTTGGGTCATAAGTATTAGAGTGCTAGGTTCATAGGTCTTACGATTCATAAGTAGTGTCTTAACGAGTCTTGTTTATGGATATGTAAAGCTCCATATTTATAAGAAGAGAGGATACTAAGACATTTAGGATAGTGTTTCCCTTCTTTCGCTTCCTACCAGTGGCGGAGGCAGGATCTCCATGAAGAGGGTTCAAATTTTTTTTTTTTGTAGTTAGTGGGAATTGAACCTATGACCTTATCAAGGTTTTGAACCCCGTTAACCACTAAACTACACTTCTGAGTTGTGTTAAGGGGGTTCAAAACTTGATATATAGAGGTAAAAATCAAATTTTTCCTTATACATATAGTGTAATTTTTCGGCCCTTCCGCCCCCCTAAATCCGCCCCTGCTTCCTACACATAGGTAAGAACATGTTTTGTGTTTAGGCACCAACGATTTGTGATGATATTGTGGATGAGGTGCGAGATTTTTTTCGGGGTAAGCCAGTCTTATGACATAGACGTATCGATGGGATTTTAGTAGTTCATTAAAAGGATGGAACAGATTCTTACATCTTATAGAGGAGTATAGATTGAGAAAGTTCAGATGATTTGAGTTTGAAAGACTTTTTATGAAGAGTTTTCATTAAAGGTATTGGAATAGAAGAATTATAACTAGAGTTTGTATAGCTTTGAGCAAGATGACACGCTATCACAAGAATAAGCGTGCATTGGATGGATGATTTGGTATTATCTCATGAACTGGTTAGACACTAGTAGACTCGTGAATACGATATTTGCTAAGAAGTAGAAAGACTCAAAGTTATATGAAAGCTGCGCAATTTTCTTTATATAGTCACAAATTTGAACGATGCTTTCTACCTTCTTGAGCTGAGACACAAAAACACAGACTGCATTTCATTTTGGCTTGCATGCATGGTTGATTTTGATTTTCTAGCGGTTTAGAATGGATTCGATAAAGTGGTTCTCAATTTGAAAGCTTTAAGTTGGAAGAGTTGATCAATGTTTGACTTTTGAATAAACGACATTGGATTTGTGATTTAATAATTCTAATGGGTTCATATGGTGATTTGGGTATAGCGAGTATGTTCGGATTTAAATTTGGATATTCGTAGAAGTTTTTCTCTATTTGTCGAAACTTGGCAATTTAAAAAATTTGAGAGTTCATATGTTTGATCGGGAGTTGATTTCGGTATTATCGGACTCATATTTGTGGCTTTGAGACCTTGATAGGTTTATTTATTTGATTGGAACTTGTGTGAAGCTTGGTTGTGGACCGGAGTGTCTAAGTGTGGTTCGAACGCGTTTGGCGAAGTTGGAATCTTTAAAAGATAAGAGAAGGATATTGATCTTCGATTCATGGTTTTGATATTATTTGTGGTGTTTTGAGTCTTCGAATAAGTTTGAAAAATATATTTTTACTTGTTGCACTACAAGAAATCAACCTTATTGTGGCGACTAAAGTCGCTACAAAATCCCTAGTAGTCGCTGCTAAAAGGTTGCCACAAAAGGTTGGAAAAAATGCTACAAAAAATTGTTCCAGACAATCAAATATTAGATGAGTCGCCACTATATATTCACCTTTAGCAGCGACTAGAATCGCCACAAAAAATATTTATGTTCAGTGGCAAGATTATATCGCCACTATATATTCACCTTTAGTAGCGACTAACATCGCCACAAAAAATATTAATGTTCAGTGGCAAGATTATGTCGCCACTATAAATGTCTTTTAGTAGCGACTAAAGTCACCACAAAATATTTAACCATGAAAGCCACAATGTTTTCTGTAGCAACTAAAGTCGCTGCAAAAGAAAGAGACCAAGTGGCAACTTTTATATCGCAACAATTACTTATTTTTTGACAAAACTATGTCACCACTAAAACTTATTTTCTCCGAACAAAATTATATAGAGATATTCATATCTATTGACTATCAATATTAAAGCAACCAATAATGTTTGACAAACACCAAAAGAATTTCTCAAGACGAATATTATAAATACTATCATTACTAAAAAGTCAATTACATATATACTACCCGACACTTCATTGTGCATTGTAATTGTACGCAAATACATATCCCAAAAAAGACAAAATATTAAGTACCTTGTAACTGCTCCTTGCTCGACACCATCCTTGAACCACAGTTTAAGTGCCTTGTCCCTGCTAGACAAAAGTAATATATACAAGGAACATAATGAGATTTGTTATATTCAACTACTATCAAAATTCTAAGAATTTTCAATCTATGTCAAAGGAAAGCCAATTTCTTATTTAGTTCACTTCAAAATACACATACTTTTGGGATTGCCATCTGGAATTAGCACGCAAACCTTTCTATGGTTACTACAAGTTGGAGAATTTTCTATGGGAGTTTGTAACATCGCAGATCATAAAGCCAGATATATAGGATATTAGACATGTTTAAGCAAAAATAATAGGAGTAATGTCATGAAAGAGATGCATCAAATACTCTCATCAACATATCAATAATGGATTACGTATGTTGAAAGCCAATGTTCTACAATGGTGAAGAAAATTTCAAATTCGGAGGAGGCAAATGAAAGAGGCTATCAGAAAGGAAGGAGTAGAGGGAAGGGTAGAACTCCTCATAGTAAGAGAAATGAAGTATATATTACTAATATATTACTAAAAACTTGGCTGAGTTTTTAATTATTTTTTGGGGGTCAGAACTGAGTGTTTAACTGAAGTGTAGGAAGTAGTCATTTCAGAAACAAAGATTCCTAGGTAATGGATTCATTATGCCAAATACTCTTAAGATTTTAACCTTAGAGTGATCAGCAGTGAGAATGTTTGATATGGTTAGGTACTAATCTAATAGAGATTATTTAACATATTACAAACTTCAGCGCTAATCATAGTGAAGAAAAATTCAATTTGACAAGAGGATTAATCATTTTTAATATCGTAGTTTAGTAGTCATTGTTCAGAAATTGTTAATCCGAGTTGGTACCCAAAAACCAAAAGAAAATTATCTCTACTACCTGCGATAAAGAAGGATAAAACTAGAGGCTTATAGATGTGTTCAGGCATTGGCAGAAATTGAGTGTAAATGGGGGTAACTTCATTAGCAGCATCCAATCATAATAAGCAAACACAGGCTTCGATTGCAGACCTAATGGAAGAGTTTGCCAACCAATTACGTTTAAGTGCAGCTATGGTGTATGATGTGCTTTGAGGTAAAGTCATATGGTTAAAAAGTTACACACTACTTTGGTATATGCACAAACTAAGCATGAATTGAGCCAGTTAGATGACTGCTTTTAGAGCTACTCAGTGACAAGATACTGATTGATGCATGACAACTAAAATGCAGAAAGATTCACTAAATATCTATCTTACATGGGGAAATATTACACCCATTAGACACAAAATATCCAAACATTCACGAACTAAAGAAGCACCAAAAAATTTGCCTAAGAAAACCAGAGCAGTTAATAAACATGTTCAATTCCAATAACAAGTAGCAATTCCCACTGAAACTGACAGTAGCAATTCCCATAGAAACTGACAGTAGCAATTCCCACAGAAACATGTTCATCGTCCAATTCTAATCATAAGTAGCAATTCCCACAGAAACTGACCGGTTGCAATGCACACAAGAAGGACTTAGAAAAAATCTCTTAAAGTAAACATGTTCAGACAAATTCTGAGCAGATATCAGCCTCACAAGAAAGATCGCAACATAAAAATCCAGGCAAGGCATAACAATGAACTCGGTACTAGAGAAATAATAGGCAGATATACAAGTTCAGGGCCAACATAAGCACAACAGATTAACCACCAGGCACACCTCTAATTATAAGAATGCCAGAAATCATTCGAGTTAGTTGCAAATTTGCTGAGGTTTGTCTTAAAAGTCTTATACTTGAGCAAATTTGATACTAGTGAGCATAGAGTGGAAGAACAACATTAGAATTCACAAAAAACATGGAAACAACAAATTGTTTCCACTGTACTTAGATAAAGGCAATCAAGGAAACAAGCTTATCCGCGAAGTCACTACAGAAGGAAGGAAGAAGAAATGCCGAGAAGGAAGAAAAATTGTTAAGAAGGAGCGGATCAAGTACCTATTGTTGTTGCATTCTGGTCAAGAAACTAGCAAATTGTTCCTGCATCTTCTTGTCCACTTCTAGAGAGATCCTCTTGTCTACTTCGCATTGCGTGTTGACGCTCCTCTGCCAACTTCCTCAACTCAATTTCCATATTTCTTCGCAACTCAGCAACCATTTGTTCACGTTCTTCTTGCAACTTCCTATCCATCTCGACTTGCATCTATTGACGCACAATATCAATAGCAGAAGACATGCTAGCCTCTATATTGTACTATTAAAACGCTATTATACAATGGAGAATAACTCTAAAGGTGGCAAAAGTATTTGAACTATGAAAAAAACAATATTTTTTGCCTGAAATTATCACCCATAACAGAAAACTACGAAGGACATGTTTTTCTTTTTCCAAACTAGACTGCATCCTTAACTTAGTAGCGAAGACCTCTTGGTCTCTGGTAAAATACAACATAATATGATGAGCACAGCAACATAAATAACTATTAAACTTCAGTATATATCAGACAACACACATAATAGGCGACGCTTAATTGCTTATTACTTTATGTCAGGTTTAACTTTAAGTAAGCATATCAGAATCAGCAAAATCGTATCACTTTCATCTGATCTAGACCTTTTCTACACCAAATTCTTAAGACTAATTGGAAGAATAGAGTTCCAGCTTTTGGTCAGGGACTTCTCTGTCATGATAATGCCCATGCGATTCTTTATCATTACTCACTAGAAAATGTGAAAATATTGTTTAAAGTAAATATGATGCTTTGCCATTTCTCTCTATTTTAAGACACCCAATTGAGAGCTCGTTCAACATAGTATACAGGGTTAACTTCCACATCAAAGCGTGACAATCATGTAGATAAATCACATAGAGTCCCTTGTCTGTTGCAGAGAAGCATGACAAAATTTTGAACCTCTGAAACCAACGGAAAGTAACAATACACATAAATTTTATCGAAAGAAGGTTAAATGTAATCTACTTTATAATTGAGCAGTAGATGAGCTTATTGCAAATGAGAAGAGCACAAAGCTAACATCCTAGCAAAGGTTAAGACATCTGGGCAGAAATTGCTTCTAAAGAACAATAGAAGTAAGCTTCTACTCAATTCAGCACCAGTATGGAAGCAACTTTGTCATACAAAAGTCTAGCAACAATCACTTTACATTGTTTTCTAAACATACAAGAGTGAAATTAGCGACAAGTTGGCACCTTCTTAAATATAGGAGTCAGTACATCTGCACGATTTTCGTAGTATAGCAACTGGGAGGAACAACACAAATTTTGATCGAAATTTATTCGTTTATCCATGAATGGCATGAAAATAAGATGACATAAAGTAAAATCATGTTATTTAGTTTATCTGATGAGTATATATTAGTAAAATTCTGTTAAAAGTAAAATAAGAATGTTGAAAAACTCACCAAAGAGAGTAGACGACACTTGAGAGCAGCGAGTTGAAAGAGAATTATCCCTAAATTAATAAGAAATGATTATTAGAATCATGGTTTCCTTGAGTTCATTCACTGTAGAGAGAAAAGGCAGTGATAAATTATAAAACAGAACCATACAAATTTGAATCACAAAGTTTAGCATTCCAAGTTTATAACTCATAGAGTAGATAATTAAATAATAAGTCATATACTGAAAGCATCATTAGATTTTGAAGAGTTTGAGAAGTCCTTTGTTCCAGTGAATATTTTCTGTCATATATTTATTTTATTTTTTTCACAAAAGAAGTTGGAAATTCTGCACCCCCCTCCTGCTCCTGTGCTAAAATAACCGAATGCCAAAATTTCTAACTCATAGAGTAGCTAATTAACATTGGATAAAAGTTCTTCGGCAAGAAACATTAGAAGAATTTGAATTTGGATCTAAAAAGACTCAATTGAACAAGAAAATCCTAACTTCAACAGAATTAAGCAAATTACCCTTTCCATTACAACAATATCAAGAACAGGATAAAACAAAAGCTATGCAATTAATTACAACCCAAAATTTTGTTTTACTTCAGAAATTCAGAAGAACTTAGCAAAATAAAATTATTTACTTGAAGTAACGGAAAATTTGAATTTGTGAGATATCTCCAAGGAAACCAAAAAGAAAAAGGGGGCAGAAATCCCTAGCAACGCATCTGATTTTGTTTTCCTCTAGTTTTGACCAGAACTAAGAGTTGGCTAAATTAGCCAAATAACATTTTGAGTAAGAAGTGGTTCACCCAACAACTTGACTCAACCAAATCTCCATTCTCTAATCAACTGAAAAACCATTTTCGAGGATTCTTCCTCCATGAAATTATCCCCCCAAAAAAATGAAAAAGATTAGGGATTTGAACATACCTGACAAATGAGATTCACACTTTGATTTGAGGGATTTTGACAAATGAGATTCACATTTTGGTCAAACCAACTGAAACAAACAAAGCCATATACAACAGTTCTCAAAAAGAAGAGAAGTAGAAATTTAAGAGAAAAAGGAAAAAGAAATCGAAGGAAAAGGAAATTAGAAGAGTGAAATTTTGAAGGAAGTGATTAAAGGCATACTCATAAATCTCTGATTCCAGCGGGATTTCTTAGACGTGGGATTCACATTCCATCAACGGATGAGGAATTTACGTTGAGGGCCGATTCGCTGGGTAGCCTATCTCTGTTTCAACGGACGAGAAATTCTCGCTGAGATTCGCTGAGAATTTGTTTGGTGAATGCTAGGGTTGTTTTGAAGAATTTGGCTGAGAGGTGAATAATGTCTCGTTCATACAAAAGAGCGATACACTATATCTGAAATGTAAAAAATAAATGTTTTAATTAATTAGGATATGTATTTGCCTTTTAGAAATTATTTTTAAAGTAAAAATATGTGTTATTGTAGCGACCCGATCGCTGCAACAGAGATTTAGCAGCGACTTTCCAAAAATCGCCTCTAAAAATATGGAGCTAAAATTTTATTTTGAAAATTCCAGCCACATCAGTGGCGACCTAATAAAAGTCGCTGCTAAAAATTAACTATATAAGTCGCTGCTAATAATATAGTTGTTGTAGCAACTTATAGGGTCGATGTTATATGTCGCCACTAACAAATCCAATTTCTTGTAGTGTTGGTATGATCGGATGAGGTCCTGAGGGGCTCAGATGTAATTTTGGGTGGTTTCAGACCATTTCAGTTGAGTTTGCATTGTTGGTGCCAGGTAATGCATCACATTTGCGAGGAAGATCTCGCGTTCGTGTAGAAGAAGTGGGCTATAGAAGCTTTGTTCTTTGTGTTCGCGACTTGTGGACCGTGTTAGCATAATGTTGGTCCAACTGGTTCAGTGCGTTCTAGTGAGTTGTTCGCGTTCGTGAAAGTGTGCAGACATGCGAGGCTTTGGTTTTTGTAGTAGCGTATGTATGATCATGTTCCCGATGCATTGGATTTCTTGGCCATGACGTTCCCGGCTATAGCTTCGCATTCACAAAGAGGGGCCAGTGTGGAAGGTCACATTTGTGCTTCGCGATCATGAGGGCCTTGTCGCGATCGCGAAGGGTACCCCTGGACAGACTTATTTAAGTTGCTTATTTCAGGATTTGACTTGTTATTTTACATTTTGAGCCCTAAACTTAGAGAGAGGCGATTTTGCTTGTAGGTTTTCATAAAAGACTAAAGTCTAAGTGATTTTTACTCATCTTTTTGGTATATTTCAAAAATCTACATGAATTACTAACACCAAAAACATAAACTTTTGAGATGGAATTTGGAGTTTTGACTACACTTTAAGAGAGTGTTTTTTTTAGGAATTGAGTACCGATTTGGAATCGGTTTTAGAATCTAATCACATATTTGGACTCGACAACTTATGGGTTATTGGATCTTGATATTGGTTCTGGATTTTAGGCACACTATCCCAGGTTGGCTTTTGTTGATTTTTTGGAAATTCATCAAGGATCGAAGCTTTATGAATTGAGATCAATTCCTATGGCATTGTTTGACTCCTTGGATGATGTTTGGATATATTTGAGCTAGTTAGAGGTGATTTCTCTTGGAAATGAAATTTTGGATCTTTGGACTAGTCCAAATGAGGTAAGTGTCTTGCCTAATTTTGGTTCAGAGAATTTTTCCTAATAATTGGTATTGTTTTGGTGCATGTGAGGGTGATGTATATATGAGGTGACGGGCGTATATACATGTGCAATGAGTATTCATATTCGAAGTAAATTCTAGATTACCTTATGCTTTGTTTGGTTATATGTTCTACTTGATTGACTACATAATAACGATAAATCATTCTAGAGTTAATGTTGAGGCTAATGATTCCTTATTTTGAGCATGACGAACTATTCTTGAGACTGTTTATATACTTGCTTTAGACGTAGTCACACATATGTTCTGAACACCCATATGTAGTTGTTATTATTGTGTTATGCCTTAAATTGATGTATGACTACTTGATATCCCTTACACATGTTAAAGACTATGATTTGGTTCTGAGACTTATTGAGGCACAATAATTATTTGGATGACGTATTCCATGTTGGGTCCGTGGTCGTATGTATATATAGGCATACATACTACATGAGAATCATCCCTTGTATACATGCATACATCCATTCATAGTTATTTCTATCCATGTGTATTATATATGCTTATCTTTTATTCATATACATACATCACTGCATATGATTCTTGTATATGGACTGAGGCGATGGCACGAGGTTTCTACCGTGTGAATATTGTGATATTGTTATTGATTTTGCACAAGGTTTCTTTCGTGCGGATATTGTAATATTGTTATTGACTTGGCACGAGGCCTTTGTCGTGCAAACTATAATGTGATATTGATTTGGAAAGAGGTCTTTGCCGTGCGGTTGGTATGATTATGGCACGAAACTTTTGCCGTGCAGCATGTAGATATGGATTCATCCCCGAGGGTCGCCCTTCTATGTTTATCTCTTGATGGTATACACGCAGATTGTGAGAAACCGACAGGTTTCTGGTTGATTATGATGTGAGATCCTATGTGATGAGTTATTGAGCATAAAGGTGGAAACTTGGCCATTCAATTGATCCTTTGTGCATATTCATGCATTTTTACATGCTTTACACATGCATCATCTATGTATGCTAGTTGATGCATTTTAAACATGTATGATATTTATTAGTGAGTTGTTGGATACTTGAAAAGTGTTGGACTATTACGACCCTAAAATTCCACCAAGTCGTGATAACACCTAACCTAACCTGCTAGGTAAGCCAAGCAGTATAAGTTACAACTACAATGAGAAATCATCAATATTAATAATAAAGACTGCAAAACAATTCAATAAAACCATCCCAAGGACTGGTAGTATAAGTAATGAGCTATAAAGATTAGATTTACAAAGCTGATGTGAGAAGTAAATATAATAACTGCTTGAAGTTTACATAAATAGAAATGAAGTCCTAAACTATCATGAAAAAAGGGTAGCTTGAATCTGGAATGTTGGTAGGTCTCCAATGCAAGGTTTCGTCTTTCACAACTACTCAACTCCAAGATCTTCATGTAAGATGCAAAAGTGCAGTATGAACACAACCGACCCCATGTACTAAGTAAGTATCTTGACTAAACTCAGAGAAGTAGTGACAGGTTTTTTAAGTCTAAAAAATACTCACATAACCTTGTAACGGACCGATCAATTATTTTGTGTATTTGAGCCCCGCTTTCCCTTTTGAAGTTTCCCGTATATGTGTTAGAGGTTTTATGACTTGCAGGGATGGTTGGTTCATTTCGGAGGGGTTTCATATTAATTAGGATCAATTGGTTTTTAGTTTGGAAGCTTAAGTTGAAAATGTTTACTGAGGTTTGACTTTTTGAAAATGATCCTAGAACGGTACTTGATGATTTCGATAGATTCGTATGGTGATTTTGGACTTAGATGTCTTCTCGGAATTGATTCGAATATCCGTAGGTTGATTTGACTCTTTTTGACCGAAAGTTGGTAATTTGAAGGTTTAGAATTCCTAAGTTTGACCATAGGTTAACTTTATGGCTACCAGGTTTGGATTTTGGTTTTGGAATTTGGAACATGTCTGTTTTCTCATTTGGAACTTGTCTACAAAGTTTAGCATGATTCCGAGTTGGTTTGATAGGAATCAGATGCTTGGTTATGATTTTAGAGATTCTTAAAGTTTCATTGTAATTTTATGTGTTTTGGCATCCGATTTGTGGTTCTAGATGTTATTTTAGTTTTTTGAGCGCGCGAGCGAGCGAGTCCGTATGATATTTTTAGAATTTTTGGATGTTGGGTGTGGAGACCTAGGAGCTCGGGTGAGTTTCAGACGTGTTTCAGAGTGTTTTGTGAGAGTTTGGATTTTGCTGGTGCCGACCTAATGTTGCAGGTCTGGAAAATGTGAAATGTTGTTCACATTTGTGCAATTGCTATGTGGGCTAGGGGGATATAGTGTTAGCATTTGCGAACTTTTGATCGCTTTTGCGAGTGGGGACTTGGGTAGGGGAGATTGCATTTGCGAAGGGGCCTCACTTCGCAAATACAAAGTCGGGACCGCATTTGTGACATTTCCTGGGATCAACAGGTGCCGCTTTTGCGGTGGTTTTTTCGCACTTGCGAGCCCAGGTCGCATTTGCAACATCCGCAGCTGAACAAAATATTGGGATTTCGGGACTTAGTCTCATTTTATCATATTTTGAAGCCCTAGACTCGGTGGGAGGCAATTTTGAGGAGATTTTCATAAAAAGATATTGGGTAAGTTATTTTGAATCATTTTTGATATATAACACGATTATTTAAGAGATTTAACATCTAAATCATGAGAGAAATTTATGAAAATTTAGTAAATATTTTGAAAATAAAAATTTGAGATATAGGAGTCGAATTGGACTCGAATTTGAAAACCAAACACACATATGGACTCATGAGGTTATGATTAGTTGAGATCTACCCTTCGACTTGGGTTTTGACCGGACGAGACTTGGGTTTACTTTTATTGAGTTTTGAAAAATTGTGTAAAGATCATAACTTTATTAATCAAAATTTATTTTTCTTGCATTGTTTGACAATATTAAGTCAGGTTTTGGTAGATTTAACCAAGCAGAGGTGAATTTTAGAGGAAAAGTATTTTTAGAGTATTGAATTGGCGTAATTGAGTTAAGTATCTTGTCTACTTTGTACAGGAGGACTTCCCTTAGGATTTTATCTTATTGCATTAGTTGTATTATATGGAACGATGTGTACATGAGGTGATGAGTGCGCACACGAGCGTATGTGTGGTAATTGACTGGATTAGACCTTGGCTATTAATATGCCTTGAATTGGAATTGTTTGTTATTTGAAGTACTCTTATTGTTGTTCATTTCCCCGTATCCTTGTGTTATTGTTTTAATTCTTGTACGCCTTGTTGTTGAGTCGTGGGCTATATTTTGTTGTGGAATTAGTATTGTTGTTTGAGGATATTGCCATACATGTTCACGTGTAATGTGGGTTGATTGTTGTGTTGTGAATGAGATGCGCATGCGGCAGCATATGAGTGGTGTTATTGATGCACATGTGGCGAGATAAGGGGGCTTACGCATATGAAAATATTTAGGGAAAATGTTTTAAATGTGAAGCTTACGCGGTGTCATAAGGGTGATTTGTGATTATGTTATGTGGAACATCGGGGCAATTCTTGTTGCTATTCTTGTATTGGAGCGAGTTGATGATCTGAACATGCCATTGTTTCTTCTTAATTGATTCTACTTGTGATTTACGTGTTTTGGTTAATTTAGCGTGTTATCACATGCCTATTATCTGTTGCTACTTATTTGGTATTGCTTTCCGTTGTTAGTCTTATTTTGATATTTTGCACATGTTATTTGTCTGGTGAGTGTCTCGGCTTAAACTTTGTCACTACTCCACTGAGGTTGGTCTTGATACTTATTAGATACCGATTATGCTGTATTCATACTATGCTTTTGCATATTTTTATGCAGATCCAAGTACCTCAGATCGAGCCGGTTGTTAGTGATTTGAGCCAGATATTGTGGAGACTTCAAGGTATACCTGATGTTCTCGTTCACATGCCTTAGAGTGTAACGACCCGATCGGTCGTTCCGAGAGTTCTAGCCCCATTTCACCCATTTCTACTTCATTATGTGTGGTTCAACTCTTTTATGTTGTGTTGGGTTAGTTGGCTCGGGTTCGGAGTGATTGTGGAGAGAAATGAGACACTTAGTCTCTTAAGTTGGTTAATTAGTTGGAAAAGTCAATCGGAAGTTGACTTATAGGTACATGATCTCGGAATAGGATTTTTATGATTCGGATAGCTTCGTTAGGTGATTTCGGACTTAGGAGTAGCTTCAGAATGTTATTCGGAGGTCCGTGGTAGAATTAGGCTTGAATGGCGAAAATGAATTTTTGGTGATTTCCAGTTGGCAGTAGAAAATTAGATATCAGGTAGGAATGGAATTACGGAAGTTGGAGTAGGTTCGTAGTGTCGTTTGTGATGTGTGCGCAAAATTTCAGGTAGTTCAGACGTGGTTTGGTTGGTTTCGGCATTGTTGGCGAATTTTGGAAGTTTAGAAATCCTTAGGCTTGAATTTTGGGTTAATTTTGTGTTTTGATGTTGTTTTGAGTGTTCTGAGGATTCGACTAAGTTCGTGGGATGATATGTGATGTGCCGGTTCGGTCGAGGTCCCGAGGCCCTCGGGTAAGTTTCGGGTGGTTAAGGGATCATTTTGGCCTTGGTGAGATAGCTGATCAGCTGCAGAACTCTGTTATGGTTTCCTCTTTTGCGTTCGCAAGAGGGGCCTCGCGTTCGCGAAGAGTGGTTCTGAGATGGTGAGTTTTTGTTCTACGCGTTCGCTAAGGAGAGGACGCGAACACGAAGGGTTAGCCAGTGTGTGCATCGCGAGCGCGTGTGTGGTGTCGTGTTCGCGAAGAGGAGTGAGGCAGATAGGGACCCCAAGTTCTTGGTCTACGCGTTCGCGAGGTGAGGGTCGCGTTCGAAAATTTGTGAGCTAGTAAAGCATCGCGTTCGTGAAGATTAAAGTGGAAAGGCAGTTTGGTTTGGTCTACGCGAACGCGAGAGGACGGTCGCGATCGCGAAGAAGAAAATCTGGGCAGCAGTATTAAATTCCAAAATCGAGGGTTTGAGTTCATAATTCCAAAATTCAATAGAGAGCTCGGGAGAAGGAGATTTTAGAGAGGTTTTTCAGAGGAGTGATTGGGGTAAGTGTTGTTCACTTAGTTTTGGCTAAATTCCATGATTGTACCTTGTTTTTATCATCTAAATTGGGAATTTGGGGTGGAAAATTGGAGAAAAATGGAGGAGAATGGGAGAGTAGATTTTGGGCATTTGGATGGCCATTTGATGTCGGATTTTTATGGAATTGATATGGGTAGAATCATGAGTGAACGAGCATTTTAATTTTGTAATTCTTGTCGCATTCCGAGATGTGGGCCCGGGGGTCGGGTTTGGCCAATTTCGGAATTTTTGATGTAATTTGATAATTTTAGCATGGGCTTTGTTCCTTTAGCATGTATTAATGTTATGATACTAATTTTGGATAGATTCGGGGAAACCTCTCTAGAAACATCATCCCGCGAATCGACCTCCAGACGACTCGAAACAAGCCAAAAGCAACTCAAAAATATCAAATAATACTATAGGAATCAAATCCAAATGATAAACGTCGAATCTTTAATCTAATACTCAAAATCAACCAAAATTCCAACCCGGGCCTGCCGTAGAACCCGATAAGACTTACAAATTCTGATAACTCATTTGAATACGAGTCCAACCATACTAGTTTCACTCAAATCCGACTCTGAATCAATATTCAAACCTAATTATTAACTTCTAAATTTTGACAAATTCTCAATTTCTCTTTTAGATTCACCTCAAAAATACCAAAACCAAAGATAGAATCATGTAAAATAATCAAATCTGAGACGAAAACACTTACCCCAATCAGAATTGTGAAAATCACTTAAAAAATCGCCCGAATCCGAGATCTAGATCTCAAAATATGATATAATAACTCAACGCTCGAAATATAAAGCTTCTGCCGAGCACTTTGCAGACTTTGCGACAAAAACTCCACTTTTTGGGGATACCATTGAATCCTTGACCTCTCGCACCTGCGGATGATAAATGGAGATTTTGACTACTTATTAGCACCCTTTTGCTTTTGTCTTAGTCCGAAGGTATTGATTTATGTTCCCAAAACTAATAAAAATATGCAAATTGCAGGAATGTTGGAAGTTTGGGCCTCCATGATGAAATCCAACTCAAAAAGGAGTGTTCCCAATCACAAGGCAATAAATGGAGAAGAATCAAAGAAGTGTGATATGTAGAAGGATTTCTGCGGCCGCAGAAGAAAGTGCGGACTGCAGAATTCCATCTGCGGTCGCAAACCAAGTACAACCACCCAGCAAAACTTTGGTCAATGTGCGGACCACTCATAAATTGTGCGACCGCAGAATAGGGTTTCACTAACAAATAATTCCAAGTTCAGAGAGTGTGCACAAAACCAAGTCGTGAAGCCTTGATGAAGTGCGGACCCCACAAGAATCGTGCGGTCGTAGAAGAAACTTCGCAGTCGCAACCTAGAAATGTGCGGCAGCAAAAATCCACTCTCCTGCCAATTGAAGAAATCTACGAAACGCACATGGAATTATGCGGCCGCAGAACCTCTAAAGGGGCATTTTTGTTAGCAAATTTTGGCCCACTATAAATAGACAAGTTTTACAATTTTAGTTCAAGTTTCGAAGTTTGAGTTGTTGTAGTCGTTACCTTTTACCATTTTAGGAAGTTTATAACCATTTTAGTGCTTAGAAATTATCTTTTACCATTTTAATCTTTGATTATGAGTTTAATTAACTTTGTTTTTTATTTTCTTCAATTCCCACTACGAGTAGCTAGATTCTTTGTAACGACCCGACAGGTCGTTTTGAGAGTTACTTCCCCGATCCCCTAATAACTTCTTTTCCCATGTCTATTTCTGCTTTTGGGACTTGTCAGAACGTTGAGTGGTGAAATTCAGAGAGTTTTTGGACACATAGTCCTTATATGTGAGTTTAAGCTTTAGAAATCGGACCGTAATTGGAACTGTGGGAAGATGGGACCGGAATGGGATTCCGTCAACTCCGTTAGCTCCGTTGGGTGATTTCAGAGTTAGGAGCGTGTCCGAAATATGATTTCGAGGTCTGTAGTAGATTTAGGCTTGAATTTGCAAAGTTAGAATTTCGGCAATTTCGGCCGATAGGTGGAATTTTGATATCGGGATCGGAATGGAATTCCGAGAGTGGATTTAGGTGTGTTGTGTCGTTTGTGACCTGTGTGTAAAGTTTGAGGTCATTCGGACTAATTTTGATGTGTTTCGGCATCGGTTGTAGATTTTGGAAATTTCATAAGTTCTTAGGCTTGAATCCATGTATAATTAGTGATTTTGGTGTTATGAGATGCGGTTTGGAGGCTCAACTAAGTTTGGATAAGGTATTAGGACTGGCTAGTAAGTTTGGTTGAGGTCCCGGGGGCCTCGGGGATGTTTCGGATGCTGAACGAGTGATTTTTGGAACTTGGAAAACAGCTGAACCATTGCTGGTTCTGGTGTCTCGCACCTGCGGACAGAACCACAGATGCGAACACACAGGTGCGGAAGAGGGGATCGTAGGTGCGGGCTTGGTCAAGGTCAACCAGTTCTCGCAGGTGCGGAGCCGCAAATGCAGCCCAGTGACCGCATGTGCGGCCCCAGTCCTTTTAGTGGGTTTTCGCATCTGTGATGGATTTTACGTAGGTGCGGTCCAAGGTGCGCATGTGGGGATCTCTGGGCAATTTATATCAAATTCAAGGGCTTCAAATTTCATATCTTCTAAAAATGATTTGGAGCTCGGGAGTAGGCGATTTGGAGTGGGTTTTGAGGAAAAGATTCATAGGTAACAACAATTCCTAACCTTATTTCACTTGTATACCATTTATCTATAGCAAATTCTTCCATGTAATAAATGAATTGGGTGAAAAATCATGAAATGGGAAGAAGTTTCCCCAGCTAGAAATTCGAGAATTTAATAAGATTTTGACGTCGGTTTTCGATGATTCTTGTTCGAGTGAGTTCGTGAGTGAATGGGTGTTCTAAATTTGTAACTTCCACTCGATTCCGAGACATGGTCCCGGGGGACTTTTTGGGAAATTTTTCTAATTTCGCGTATTAGCCTCGAACTTATTAGCTCTTTTGATTCCTTAAAGTGATATTTACATTATGCAATCAAATTCAATAGATTTGGGCCATTTGGAGTCGGATACTCGTGGCAAGAGCGTGGTTTTGAGTTGAGTAGCACAGTCGAGGTAAGTGGCTTGCCTAACTCTGTGTTGGGGACTTTCCCTTAAGCTATTTTAATACTACACGAGCCATTGTTGCTAAAACTCCATTTTTCCCTCCATGACTTAAATCATTTCATTCCTATTTCAGTGTCTCATGTATTGACTATGTAGTTTAGATTAGGAAGTAGCATGTCTACATGTTTTACTTGAACTTCCCCTAGTTGTTACTATGCGCACCATGTTTAGGTAGTTTTATCCATATTTTTGCATATGATTTTTTCCTGAACTGTTTTAAAAAAAATTGTATCTGATATCTGTATTGCATTGCATATTTAAATTGGGACTACGGACGAGATTCCGAGAGCTTTTCCCCTGTACTGCATTTCATATTTAAATTGGGACTACGGAAGAGATTTTGGGAGCTTTCCCCCTGTACTGCATTGAATATTTAAATTGGGACTACAAACGAGATTCCGGGAGCTTTTTCCCTGTTATGCATGGAATATTTAGATTGGGACTACGGATGAGATTCCGGGAGCTTTCCCCCTGTACGGCATTGCATATTTAAATTGGGACTACGGACGAGGTTCCGGGATTTTTCCCCCCTGTACTGCATTGCTTACTTGTTACTGTGATATATGATGTGCTGAGCCGAGGGCTCCCTGTTATTATTTTCTTTTAGCTCATTGTTTCTACTGATTTGCCTTAGCTTATTATATCTCTCTTTTCAAAATTTTAAAATGTTTTTACTATAAAAATCTAGTAGAGTCTTAACCTGACCTCATCACTACTCGACTGGGGTTAGACTTGGCACTTACTGGGTACTAATTTGTGGTGTACTCATGCCCTTTCCTGCACATGTTTTTCGTGTGCAGATCCAGGTACCAGTGCTCAGTTTCGTGGCTAGGGGTCCGAGCAACAGCTTCTAGGAGATCGAAAGATAATTCTGCCGCGTTCGCAAAGTCCTTCGAGTCACCTTCCACTCCATATTTAGATAGATTTTTCATGTAAATTCCCTCACGTTGTATAGAGCTATTTTGAGACAGAGCTTGTGACTAAAGTGATATTCCGGGTTTTGGGAAATTGTATTTTGTACGCGCTAAGTGGCGATGTTTCATTTGTAGACTCACTTACTTCCGTCTTTATTTCATTGCTTCTATTTAATATCTGTTACGGAATTAGGCTCACCTAGTCGTAGAGACTAGGTGCCGTCATGATGCCTTTCGGAGGGTAAATCGGGTTGTGACAAGTTGGTATCAGAGCGTCTAGGTTCATAGGAGTCACAAGTCACAAGCCAGTTTATTAGAGTCTCGCGGATCGGTGCGGAGACGTCCGTATCTATCTTCGGGAGGCTATGTAACTGTTAAGAACAATCATATTTCTTTGATTTCCTTTTCGTGTGAGTTATTGACATCAAAAATTCTAAAATGCTATTCTATTCTTTCCCACAGATGGTGAGGACCGCCAGAGGCCAGGGTCAGGGTAGAGGACGAACACGCGGTGCAACCCGAGCACCGACGAAAGCAGCGATAGAAGAGCCTATGGCAGCCCCAGCTGGAGAGCCGACACATGAGGTCCGTATTGCTGCTCCAGCCTTACATGAGACTTTAGCCAAGTTCATGAGCATGTTCAGTACTCTAGCTTATGCTGGACTACTTCCGATAGCTCCCGCTACATCCCAGGCCAGCAGAAGGGAACAGACTCCCGCAGCCCGTACTCCTGAGCAGAGGGGCCAGGTTGATCAGGACCCGGAGTATATTCCTATGCCCCCAGCGGCTCTAGTTCAGCATGATTCTAGGGTAGCTGCTTTTGAGGCCGAGCAGCTCAAACTTGAGAGGTACAAGAAGTACCACCCACCTACTTTCAGCGGACTAGCTTCAGATGACGCTCTGGGATTTCTTGAGGGGTGTCATCGCATTCTTCGCACTATGGGCATCGTGGAGACCAGTAGGGTTTCTTTCACCGCTTTCCAGCTGAGGGGAGTGGCATATCAGTGGTGGCAGGCCTATGAGCTGAGTAGTCCAGACGAGGCAACCTCACTCACTTGGACCCAGCTTTCAGAGATGTTTCTGCGAGAGTATGTCCCTCAGAGCCTCAGGTATACTTGGCGCGTGGAGTTCGAGCAGTTGCGCCAGGGTACTAGGACTGTGTCAGAGTATGCAGTCCGTTTCAGCGAGTTAGCTCGGCATGCACCAACCTTGGTTGCCACAGTCAGAGAGCGGGTTCACCGTTTCATTGAGGGGCTCCATCCTAGTATTCAGACCAGTATGGCCAGAGAGTTGGAGATGGATATCACTTACCAGCATGCAGTGAGTATTGCCAGGAGAGTAGAGGGCATGTTCGCCCAGGACAGAGAGGAGAGAGAGGCCAAGAGGTCTCGAGAGACTGGCCATTTTTCAGGAGCTCGTGCACCAGCAACACGTTACGGTAGGGGCTTTGTTGGTCGCCCTGTTCATTCAGCCCTTCCAGAAGCCAGCGGTATCCAGCTCCTCCTAGACCTCAGGAGTCCTATTATGCACCGCCATTATCCAGTGTGCCTCTAGTTCGAGGTGATATTTACAGCCATCCCAACAGGACAACTCCTATTCAGTCTCAGCCGCAGCGTCCTCCGAGGGGTTGTTTTGATTGTGGTGACACTCGTCACTTGATTAGAGATTTCCCCAAGGCCAGGAGTAGTGCACCTCCAATGTCTTATCAGCCTCCACATGCTCCGCCGGGTCCTCCGGCTATTCTTCCAGCCCCAACTTCCAACCCACCTCCTCAGTCAGCTCGAGGTAGGGGTCGGGGAGGTAGAGGTCTCCCTAGAGATGGAGGCCAAACCAGATACTATGCCCTTCCATCCCATTCCGAGTCTGTTGCTTCAGACTCAGTCATCACAGGTATTGTCCCTGTCTGCCATAGGGATGCATCAATATTATTTGATACAGGCTCTACGTATTCATATGTGTCCTCTTATTTTTCTCCACATTTGGGGATATCTCGGGATTCTTTGAGTTCCCCTGTTTATGTATCTACTCATGTGGGAGGCTCTCTAGTTGCGGACCGCGTATAATGGTCGTGTTTGATTTCTCTTAGTGGTTTTGAGACCAGGGTTGATTTATTATTACTCAGCATGGTACATTTCGATGTTATATTGGGAATGGACTGGTTGTCTCCCCATTATGCTATTCTTGATTGTACGCTAAGACCGCGACGCTGGCTATGCCAGGCTTGTCGAGGTTTGAGTGGAGGGGTACCTTAGAGTATACTCCCCGCATGGTCATTTCATTTCTTAAGGCTCAGCGGATGGTTGAGAAGAGGTGTGATGCATACTTGGCCTATGTGAGAGATGTAAGTGTTGATACCCCTCCAGTTGAGTCAGTCCTAGTAGTGAGGGACTTTTCTGATGTATTCCCAGCTGATTCTCCGGGTATGCCACCCCACAGAGATATTGATTTCGGCATTGATTTGTTGCCGGGCACTCAGCCCATTTCTATCCCTCCTTACCGTATGGCTCCTCCTGAGTTGAAGGACTTGAAGGAGCAGTTACAAGAGTTTCTTCATAAAGGTTTCATCAGACCCAATGTATCACCTTGGGGTGTTCCAGTATTATTTGTGAAGAAAAAGGATGGTTCTATGCGTATGTGTATTGATTATCGACAATTGAACAAGGTCACCGTGAAGAACATGTATCCTTTGCCTCGCATTGATGATTTATTTGACAAGCTACAGGGTTCCAGGGTATTCTCCAAGATTGACTTGCGTTCTGGCTATCATCAGTTGAAGATTCGGGAGCCGGATATCCCGAAGACTGCCTTCAGGACCAGATATGGTTACTATGAGTTTCTTGTTATTTCATTTGGGCTGACCAATGCCCCAATAGATTTTATGCATTTGATGCACAGTGTGTTCCGGCCTTATCTTGATTCCTTCGTCATTGTGTTTATTGACGACATCCTAGTGTATTCCCGATCACGGGAAGATCATGAGCAACATTTGAGGACTGTGCTTCAGACTTTGAGAGAGAAGAGATTGTATGCAAAATTCTCTAAATGTGAGTTCTGGCTTGACTCAGTGGAATTCTTGGGCCACATAGTGTCTTGGGATGGGATCAAGGTATATATGAAGAAGGTGGAGGCGGTACAGAGTTGGCCTAGACCGTCATCTGCTACGGAGATCCGCAGTTTCCTTGATTTGGCTGGGTACTATCGGTGTTTTGTGGAGGGATTTTCATCCATTGCAGCACCGATGACCAGGTTGACTCAAAAGGGTGCTCCGTTCAGGTGGACAGAGGAGTGTGAGGAGAGCTTTCAGAAGCTCAAGACAACCCTGACTTCAGCTCTAGTGTTGGTATTGCCTTCGGGTTCAGGGTCCTATACTGTCTATTGTGATGCTTCGAGGATTGGCCTCGGAGCAGTGTTGATGTAGGACGGTGGGGTGATTTCCTACACGTCCAAACAGTTAAAGGTGAATGAGAAGAACTATCCAGTTCATGATCTCGAGTTGGCAGCGATTGTTTATTCCCTGAAGATATGGCGTTATTATTTATACGGTGTTCCCTGTGAGATT
The DNA here is from genome assembly GCA_005239505.1 of Nicotiana paniculata. Lineage (NCBI taxonomy): Eukaryota > Viridiplantae > Streptophyta > Magnoliopsida > Solanales > Solanaceae > Nicotiana > Nicotiana paniculata. The sequence continues at coordinate 49,894 of ML329585.1, forward strand.
TTCACTGATCACCGGAGTTTGCAGCACATATTCAAGAAGAAGGACCTCAATTTGCGCCAGCGGAGATGGTTGGAGTTTCTAAAGGACTATGACATCACTATATTATACCACCCGGGGAAGGCCAATGTGGTGGCCGACGCCTTGAGCCGCCGGGCGGAGAGTTTGAGGAGTTTGGCATATCTTCCGACAGTTGAGAGGCCCTTAGCCTTAGATATTCAGTCCTTAGCCACTCAATTCGTGAGGTTGAATCTTTCAGAGCCTTGTCGGGTTTTAGCTTGTGTGGTGGCTCGGTCTTCTCTTTGTGACCGCATTCGAGAGCGCCAGTATGATGAACCCCACCTTCTGGTTCTTCAAGATAGGGTTCGGCGAGGTGACTCCAGGGATGTGACCATAGGAGATGACGGTGTGATGAGGATGCAGGGTCGGATCTGCATGCCTAGTGTAGATGGGCTTCGGGAGTTGATTCTTGAGGAGGCCCATAGCTCGCGGTATTCCATTCATCCGTGTACCGCGAAGATGTACCAGGATCTGAGACAACACTATTGGCGGAGAAGGATGAAAAATGATATAGTGGAGTTTGTGGCCAAGTATCTCAACTGTCAGCAAGTCAAATATGAGCATCAGAGACGGGGAGGGTTACTTCAGCAGATTGAGCTTCCAGAGTGGAAGTGGGAGCGGATCACCTTGGACTTCATGGTTGAACTTCCTCGGATTTTGAAGAAGTTCGATGCTATTTGGGTGGTTGTGGATCGGCTGACCAAGTCATCCCATTTCATTTCGATGTTGACTACATACTCCTCCGAGAGGTTGGCGGAGATTTATATCCGGGATATTGTTCGCGTCCACGGTATTCTAGTATCTATCATTTCAGACAGAGGTACATAGTTCACTTCACGGTTCTGGAGAGCTGTTCAGCAGGAGCTAGGCACCAGGGTAGAGTTGAGTACAACCTTTCACCCTCAGACGGACGGGCAGTCCGAGCGCACGATTCAGATTCTTGAGGATATGCTCCATGCAATTGTGATGGATTTTAGAGGGTCATGGGACCGATTCTTTCCACTTGCAGAGTTTGCTTATAATAACAGCTACCAGTCCAGCATTCAGATGGCGCCGTATGAGGCTTTGTGTGGTAGACAGTGCCGGTCCCTAGTGGGATGGTTTGAGCCGGGCAAGGCCCGATTGTTGGGTACAGATTTGGTCCAGGATGCTCTAGACAAGGTGAAGGTGATTCAGGAGAGACTTCGCGCAGCTCAGTCCAGGCAGAAAAGTTATGCGGACTGGAAGGTTTGTGATTTGACATTTATGGCTGATGATCGGGTTTTGCTTCGGGTATCGCCTATGAAGGGCGTCATGAGGTTCGGGAAGAAGGGCAAGCTGAGTCCGAGATTTATTGGCCCTTTTGAGGTGTTGCGATGTGTTGGGGAGGTTGCTTATGAGCTAGACCTGCCTCCCAACCTAGCAGGAGTTCATCCGGTATTCCATGTCTCCATGCTCCGGAAGTATCATGGTGACCCGACTCATGTTTTGGATTTCAGTTCAGTCCAGTTAGACAAGGATTTATCATATGTTGAGGAGCCAATAGCTCATAGACAGGTCAGAAAGCTCAGGTCAAAGGATATTGCGTCAATAAAGGTTCAGTGGAGGGGTCAGCCGGTCGAGGAGGCCACTTAGGATACCGAGCAAGATATGCGCAGTCAGTACCCTCATCTTTTCATAGCTTCAGGTATGCCTCTATACTCGTTCGAGGACGAACGATTTTCTTAAGAGGGGGAGAATGTAACGACTCGGTAGGTCATTTTGAGAGTTAGCACCCCGATACCCTAATAACTTCTTTCCACATGTCTATTTCTGCTTTTGGGACTTGTCGGAACGTTGAGTGGTGAAATTCGGAGAGTTTTTGGACACATAGTCCTTATATGTGAGTTTAAGCTTTAGAAATTAGACCGTAGTTGGAAATATGGGAAGACGGGTCCGGAATGGGATTATGTCTACTCCGTTAGCTCCGTTGGGTGATTTCAGAGTTAGGAGCATGTCTGGAATGTGATTTCAAGGTCTGTAGGAGATTTAGGCTTGAATTGGCGAAAGTTAGAATTTCGGCGATTTCGGCCGAGAAGTGGAATTTTGATATTGGAATGGAATTCCGAGAGTAGCTATAGGTCCGTTGTGTCATTTGTGACATGTGTGTAAAATTTGAGGTCATTCGGACTAGCTTTGATGTGTTTCGACATCGGTTGTAGATTTTGGAAATTTCATAAGTTCTTAGGCTTGATCCCATGTATAATTGGTGATTTTGGTGTTATGGGATGTGTTTTGGAGGCTCGACTAAGTTTGGATAAGGTATTAGGACTGGTTGGTAAGTTTGGTTGAGGTCCCGGGGGCCTCGGGGATGTTTCGGATGCTCAATGGGTGATTTTTGGAACTTGGAAAATAGCTGAACCATTGCTGGTTCTGGTGTCTCGCACCTGCGGACGGGGAACCGCAGGTGCGGACACGCAGGTGGGGAAGAGGGGCTCGCAGGTGCGGGCTTGGTCAAGGTCAACCAGTTCTCGTAGGTGCGGTTCTGCGGAGCCGCATATGTGGCCCAGTGACCGCAGCTGCGGCCCCAGCCCTTTTAGTGGGTTTTCGCACCTGCGATGGATTTTCCGTAGGTGCGGGATCGCTGGGAAATTTATATCAAATTCAAGGGCTTGAAATTTCATATCTTCTAAAAACGATTTGGAGCTCAGGAATAGGCGATTTGGAGTGGGTTTTGAGGAAAAGATTCATAGGTAACAGTTCCTAACCTTATTTCACCTGTATACCATTTATCTATAGCAAATTCTTCCATGCAATCAATGAATTGGGTGAAAAATCATGAAAATGGGAAGAAGTTTCCCCAATTAGAAATTCGAGAATTTAATAAGATTTTGACATTGGTTTTCGATGATTCTTGTTCGAGTGAGTTCGTGAGTGAATGGGTGTTCTAAATTTGTAACTTTCACTTGAATCCGAGACGTGGGCCCGGGGGACTTTTTGGGCAATTTTCCTTATTTCGCGTATTAGCCTCGAACTTATTAGCTATTTTGATTCCTTAAAGTGATGCTTACATTATGCAATCTAATTGAATAGATTTGGGCCATTCAGAGTTGGATACTCGTGACAAGAGCGTGGTTTTGAGTTGAGTAGCGCAGTCGAGGTAAGTGGCTTGCCTAACTCTGTGTTGGGAACTTCCCCTTAGGCTATTTAATACTGTTTTATGTTGTTTGAGCGCCGTGTACGTGAGGTGACGAGTACGTACACGGGAAATTATTGCTAAAACTCCATTTTTCCCTCCATGACTTAAATCATTTCATTCCTATTTCAATGTCTCATGTATTGACTATGTAGTTTAGATTAGGAAGTAGCATGTCTACCTGTTTTACTTGAACTTCCCCTAGTTGTTACTATGCGCACCATGTTTAGGTAGTTTTATCCATATTTTTTCCTAAACTGTTTTAAAAAAAAGTATTGTATCCGGTATTTGTACTGCATTGCATATTTAAATTGGGACTATAGACGAGATTCCGGGAGCTTTCCCCCTGTACTGCATTGCATATTTAAATTGGGACTACGGACGAGATTCTGGGAGCTTTCCCCCTGTACTGCATTGCATATTTAAATTGGGACTATGGACGAGATTCCGGGAGCTTTCCCCCTGTAATGTATGGCATATTTAAATTAGGGTTGCGGACGAGATCCTGGGAGCTTTCCCCCTGTACTGCATGGAATATTTAAATTGGGACTACAGACAAGATTCCGGGAGCTTTTCCCCTGTACTGCATTGCATTTTTAAATTGGGACTACGGACGAGATTCCGGGAGCTTTCCCCTGTACTGCATTGCATACTTGTTACTGTGATATATGATGTGCTGAGCCGAGGGCTCCCTGTTATTATTTTCTTTTAGCTCATTGTTTCTACTGATTTGCCTTAGCTTATTATATCTCTCTCTTCAAATTTTTAAACTGTTTTTACTATAAAAATCCAGTAGAGCCTTAACCTGACCTCGTCACTACTTGACTGGGGTTAGGCTTGGCACTTACTGGGTTCCAATTTGTGGTGTACTCATGCCCTTTCCTGCACATGTTTTTCGTGTGCAGATCTAGGTACCAGTGCTCAGTTTCGTGGCTAGGGGTCCGAGCAGCAGCTTCTAGGAGACCGAAAGGTAATTCTGTCGCGTCCTCCGAGTCCTCCAAGTCACCTTCCACTCCAGATTTAGATAGATTTTTCATGTAAATTGCCTCACGTTGTATAGATCTATTTTGAGACAGAGCTTGTGACTAAAGTTATATTCCGGGTTTTGGGAAATTGTATTTTGTACGCGCAAAGTGGCGATGTTTCATTTGTAGACTCACTTGTTTCCGTCTTTATTTCATTGCTTCTATTTAATATCTGCTCCGCAATTAGGTTCACCTAGTCGTAGAGACTAGGTGTCGTCACGATGCCTTTCGGAGGGTAAATCGGGTCGTGACATTCTTACTAATTTAATGCTTGTTTATGATTGTGTTTTGATTATTTAGCTTAGTTCATACTTCAGTTTTAGAATTAATGGTTGCAAACATTGATTCATGCCTTTTTGACTTAGTCTCTACTTGAGAAAGAAAGACCTAGCCTAGGACAACTTGGCTAACAAGGAATTGGGGTAATTGAGAGTTTGATAAGCCTAATTAAAGGGTTTAAACTAGAGATAGTAAGAACCCGACTTGAGCTCATATCAACTAGTTTGTTTGATACCCATTTGGACTTGAGGAAGCCAAATTGGAAAAAATCACTCTTTGACCGAGAGGTATTGAGTGGTAATATAGAGTTGAGAACTATATTACACCCCAATCAACGAAACAAGTATTAACATATTTAATCCATTAGGTGAACACCTAGGTTATTGTCACATACCTAGGATTTTTAATTATTTGGAAAACATCAAAATAATTGTTCGTTTCTCGTTTCTTTTCCTTAGCTTGCAAATTATTAGAGTAATAGTAGAAGTAGAAATCAAAACTTTTTTGTGGAAGCGCAAATTTAGTTAGTCCATTCACTCTCATCAAATGTATACTCCTACCACCCCTCCCTGTGGATTCGATCCCGACTTATAGTTGGGTAATTTATATTGCCTATGACCGTATCATGTGTCTTATCGAGGTGTGTTGTGGACGTTATCAACGGGCTACCTTCCACTTGTGCGAATAACCATTTCTGCGAAACTTCTAGCCAGTGTGCCTTCCCACTTCTGCGCTACTATGATCGCTTTTGTGGTCCCGCGGATGCGCCTAGGACTCCGCATCTGCGGCCTTCTCATCCTCCAGTCCAGTTTCGCTTCAGCGACCACGAGCCCGCATCTGCGTCCAACCCTTTGCAAATGCAAAAGCACCAGAACCAGAAAATTCATTAGCAATGAAACATAAGAGAAATGGTCTGAAACCACCCCTAGACTAACCCGAGGCCCTCGGAACCCCGTCTGAACATGCCAACAAGTCCCAAATATAACGCGGACCAATCGAGTCCTCAAATCATACAATATAACATCAAACCCATGAATCGCAACTCAAATCAAGCTTAATGAACTATTTCTAATTCCAAACATACGTCGAACGCGTCTAAACAACTCGAAATCACCTCAAATTTTGCACACAAGTTCCAAATGACACTAAGAACCTATTTCAACTCCCGGAGCAACAATCCAACCACGATAATATTGAAGTCAACTCCCCGTCAAACCTATGAACTTTAAAACCTTCAATTTGCCAACTTTCGCCTATTAGAGCCAAAACCTTCTAGAAACATCCAAATGGAAATCCGTCATACGATCAACTCCAAAATCATCATCCAGATCTAACAGAACCATAGAAACTCCGTTCCGAGGTCAAATACAAGAAGTCAAAACCAAGTCTTCCAACTTAACGCTTCCAAATTGAGAATTATTCTTTCAAATCAACCCTGAACCACTCGATAACCAAAACCGATGATACACGCAAGTCATAATGCAACATATGAAGATACTCATAACGTCAAACCATCGAACTAAATTCAAATGCTCAAAACGACTGGTCGGATCATTACATTCTATATATTGATGATTTCTCATTGTAGTAATAACCTATAGTGTTTGGATTAACTAGCAGTTTGGGTTAGGTGCCATCATGACTTGGTGGGGTTTTTTTATGGTGACACTAACACTAGACCAAAAAAACTTACCGACTGAATCTGTCTAATTTTTTGGTCATTTTTACCTATCAAATTGGTCAATTTTTATTTTTAAAATTATGCAATTATAAAATACGCTAGTTGTGAACTGACCGAGTTCTGTATCGTGAAAGGGTATTGTTCAACAACTAGATCACTAGTGCTTGTTGGTCTAAGACTTTTCAATTTATACTCTTGAATCACATTTTTATGCGAAAATAACTGACCGAGTTAGTCGATTTTATTTGAAAAAATTAGCGACCAAGTCGATCGTTATTTCAGTCGATTTTTTCAAATAATTAAGAGAAGATTTAACAAAAATCTGACTAATTTAGTTGGTTTTGTTAATATAATTTTTTATTTATTTAAATAGGAAAGCGACTGAGTTGGTCGGCTACCTAAATTTTGTTTTTAGAAAGACATTTTCTAGCGTTATGGCACAAAAAAACTGACCGACTTGGTTAGTTTTTTCAAAAGAAAAAAAATGACTGCATTTTCCAACCAGCTTAGACGATTTCTTTGTCGATATTTTCGACTGACTGTCAGTCGATGGGCTTCACTGAGAAAAGAGTATTTCTTAGTAGTTCATAAAGATGCAATAGATGTCTGCCACGCGGTAGCATTTAGTAGAGAATATTCCACAACATTTAGTACACTCCCCGTTACAAAGGATTTTTCATTTATGCGCACTATTACACATTTTTCAATGGCCCTCATAATTGGCATTAAAGAAGAGCATGATCCTAGAACCGTGTTTCCTAGGTGCAACTATAAATATTGAGCTCAGTTATTATTGTAAAGGACACGAATTCTCTCGCAAAGTTATACTATAATAAATTCAAAGCTTTATCTTCATACTCTTTGATTTCGTTGTTGTTTTGCCTGGAAACCCTGCTCCAGGAATTACTGTTTCTGTTATTTTTTCTTCATTTCAAGGTTAAGTATTACATATTCCTTCAATTATTTTATTATTTTAGGATTGAATTAATTCACTTGTCCAGAAATTACGCATACATTTAATTGTAGCATTTTATGGAAAAATAGTTTGGCGCCCATCGTGGGGCCTAAACAGTTATGTAATTAAGTTGACCCTTGCCTCTTTTACTAACATGTTTTGATTATTTGTCTTAGCAAAAAATCACAAAAAATGGCAGATAATGGTGTTAACAACACACACAATCTTGAGGCTCAAGGACACCAGTCTCATCATGAGGATTCATTCAGTAACACTCGCAACAAGGGGAACGATGCTACAGTGGTGCACGATAGGCGGTACCCGCGACATGTTCAGGAGGAGACTCTATAACGACCCGACCGGTCATTTTGAGAATTTAAGCCCCGTTCGGCGGCATAAGGTCTTGAACAACTTCACATTGTGTATATCGACCTGCGTGCATGGTTGGATTCAGTTATCGGATGATTCGAAGTCGAACTGGAAGAAGGACTGTTGTTTTGGAAGCTTAAACGGTGAAGTTTTGATCGGAATTTGACTTTTTATGTAAACGGCTCCGAAACGAGTTATGGATGATGTCAGCAGCTTCGTATGGTGATTTTGGGCTGAGGAGCGCGTTCGGAATGTGTTTTCGAGGTATGTGGTAGATTTAGGCTTGAATTGGCGAAAGTTAGATTTTCGGCGATTTCGGCCGATAGGTGAAATTTTGATATCGAGCCCGTAATGGAATTCCGGAAGTGGCTCGGTTCGTAATGTCATTTGTGACATGTGTGTCAAATTTGAGGTCATTCGGACTAGTTTTGACGCGTTTCGGCATCGTTTGTAGATTTGGAATGAATGCTTAGTTCTTAGGCTCAAATTCATGTTTAATCCTTGTTTTTGGTGTTATGTGATGTTGTTTTAAGGCTCAACTAGGTTTAAATGAGGCTATGGGACTGGTTGGTGGCTTTGGCCGAGGCCCCGGGGGCCTCGGGTGTGTTTCGGATGCTCAACGAGAAGGATTTTGAACTTAGGCTATTGCTCGTGTTGGACTTCTGGTGTTTTTCCGCACTTGCGATGGGGAGCCTTATGTGCGAGAGTCGCAGGTGCGGAAGGGGAACGCAGATTCGGAGTTGGGAAGCTGGGGATGGAGCGCAGGTGCGCAAATTTGGCCGCACCTGCAAGCCCGCAGGTGCGAAACCTGGGCGCAGGTGCGGAATCTGGCGACTTAAGTAAATGCGCAGGTGCAATTGGTAGGACCGTAGGGGAGGAATGCGCAGGTGCGAGAAAAGGCCTCATGTGCGAGGATCGCTGGGCAGAAAAAGGGGAAGAATCGAGGGTTTGTTCATTTTCACTCTATTTTTTATTTTGAGCTCGGGAGAAGGCGATTCTTTGACGGATTTTCAGAGGAATCTTGTGGGTAACGTTTTCTTACTCGAATTTGGTTTTATTGCATTAATCTGTTGTGTTTTTCCTCATTTAATCAAGGAATTTGAGAGTAAAAGTTTGGAAATGGGAGAAAAAGTTCCCCAATTGAAAGTCCGAGATTTGAGTGAGATTTTGACGTCGGATTTTGATGATTCTTGTTCGAGTGTTCTCATAAATGAGATGGTGTTCATAATTTGTAAATTTTACCCGATTTCGAGACATGGGCTCGATGTACTTTATGGGCGATTTTCCTAATTTCGTGTCTTAGCTTCGGATTTATTAGTTAAACTAGTTGCTTGTAGTATTATTTACACGATGCTATTGATTTGATTAGATTTGGGACATTTGGAGTCGGATACTCGTGGCAAGAACATGATTTCAAGTTTTATCCAAGCGGTTGAGGTAAGTATCTTGCCTAACCTTGTGTGGGGGAATTACCCCTTAGGATTTGAGTCTTCTATGTTGATTTTTGTCCGTGTACGGGAGGTGACGAGTATGTGCTCGGACTTATATGTGGAAGGTTGAACTTTCAGGGTTCTTAGGTCCTTATATTTACCTTGTATGAATTTGTTCTTGATACGCTTGAGTCCTTATTTTCTAGTTTCCCCTCTACATGCTTTGATTAGAGCTAATTGCTTTAGGATCCACCCTTACCGCCTACTTGACTCTGATTTGACTTAACCACAGGTTTTACCTCTCTATCATCATGCTATATTTTCATAAACTACCTATAATTAATTGAATCGTTGAATATCCTCATAATTGCTCAACCTCATAAAGGATTTAGATAACTTATATCTTAGTCTACTTGTCTTTACTTGGAATTATTTGGCTTGTGTTGTCTTCTCATTGTTGATTTGAATTTTTGGATTTGTTGCTTGTCTGTTTTTCCCTGGTCAAGCCGTTCTCTTTACACTTAGTATTCTTTACCGTGATTATTCCTTGTGAAAAATGTTCTACTGTTTCTTTGTGAGTTGAAGTTCTTGCATTGATTTATTCGTCGTACCTTGTGTCATTGTCATGATTGCTTTGTATTTGATGTGGTGATGTACGAGTTTTCTGCCATGCTATAATTGTTGTCTTTGGTTGTTGCACTTCATATTTAAATTGGGGACTACAGACATATTCTGGGAGATCCCCCCCTCCCCTGTACTGCATATTTAAATTGGGGACTACGGACATATTCTGGGAGATCCCCCCTGTACTGCATATTTAAATTGGGGACTACAGACGTATTCTGGGAGATCCCCCCTGTACTGCATATTTACTTTGGGACTACAGACGTATTCCGGGAAATCCCCCAGCACTGCATATTTACTTTGGGACTACGAACGTATTCCGGGAGATCCCCCAGCACTGCATATTTACTTTGGGACTACAGACGTATTCTGGGAGATCCCCAACACTGCATATTGTTTTGGGACTACAGACGTATTCCGGGAGATCCTCTGTATTGTGTGACAAATTTGGAACTACGGGACGGGATCTCGGTAGACTTTATCAAAGGAATTATGTTTGAAACACAGTTATTTGGAAAGTCCAATTTGAAAACAATTACCTTGAATAAAACTATGTTTGAAGGGCATTCCTTTGGAAAAAGAATATTTGAAAAATGTTCATGTTAAACAAAACTATGTTGAAGGATATCCCATTGGAAAAGAATATTTGAAAATGCTTATGTTAAATAAAACTATGTTGAAGGATATCCCTTTGGAAAAGAATATTTGAAAAATGTTTATGTTGAAGAAAACTATGTCTGAGAGACATCTCTTGGGAAAATTATATTTCAAAAGAATTTTCCCTTAAAAATTTACCTTAAAGATTTCAATATAGAAACTTGCGAGTGAAAGTTTACACTCAAAGATTTTGACCATTTTAATGGTATTTGTGGCTAAGGCCTAGTGTATAGACTAATGCAGTGTTGAGTTACTACTTGTCCTTATTTTGTTGTGATTTTCGGACTTGGGCTATGCTCCCGTCCATCCATTATGTGTATTATTATGATGTTTCGTCGTTAATTGTTGTATTTCCTTCCGCATTGTAGTTTTTATGTTGTTAACTATATTGTGTAGTCATTAGATAGGTGTCATGCCCTGTCACTCCTATATTTATGCCTGTTAATTTATTAGACAAGTGGGTGTCTTGACTAGTCCTCGTCACTACTTCACTGAGGTTAGTCTTGATACTTTCTGGGCACCGCTGTGGTGTGCTCATCTACACTTCTACACATTTTTGTGCAGATCCAAGTATCGATCATTAGTAGCTGTGGGGGTTTTTTCTGAGGAGACTCAAGGTAAATCTGTCGTCGCGTTCGCAGGCTTCGAAGTCACCTTCCTATTATGTATTTACACTGCTTTACTTACTTCCGAATAGTTGTATTTAGAAGTTGCAGTAACCTTATAGAGCTTATGACTTGTACTACCGGATTTTAGGAATATGCATTGTATAAAGGAATTCTTTATTTCATAAAAAATATTTGATATTTTTGTTTATTATTGTTGCTATTCCATGAGTATTAGGCTTACCTAGTCCTTAAGACTAGGTGCCATCACGATACCCAACGGAGGAAAATTTGGGCCGTGACAAGTTGGTATCAGAGCGCTAGGTTCATAGGTGCTACGAGTCATAAGCGAGTTTGGTAGAGTCTTGCGGATCGGTATGGAGACCTCTGTACTTATCTTCGAGAGGCTACAGAACTATTAGGGCAATTTCACTTTCTTCATTCCTATCGTGCAAATTCATTGATCTCGAAGTTTGAAACTATCATTCCATTCTCTCACTGATGGTGAGGACACGAGTTGCGTTTTCGGATGACGTTACCCCGGGGTAGATGTCACTAGGGGCAGAGGCAGAGGTCGACGAGGAGCATGTGCCGCAGTTAGGACACCTACCAGAGCAGCCGTTGAGGAGCTGCCAGCAGTTCCAGTTGGGGGGGGGGGCAGGCACCGGAGGCGCCTGTTGTTACCCCCGGACTTCAAGAGTCTTTAGCACAGTTCCTGAGCATGTTTGGTACATTGGCTCAGGAGGGATTGGTTCCGGGTACTCCAGTTACTTCACAGACTGGGGGAGGAGCCCAGACTCCAACCGCCACACTCCCACCGCCCACACTCGCTTAGACGGTCTTCGAGCAGGCAGTTTTTGCCCCAAGAACGGTCCGAAGGATGCGATAGAGGTTTCCGGTCGGTAGGCAGGTTTACTACCGACAGAAGAATTGATTGCAGTTGTAACAACAAGTCATTGTAGGACAAGGAAATGTCACATACACGGGATATTTCCTACCTCATGTTATCTGAATACAATTTCAACATCAGTATAGTGGAATTGGTATCAGCTAAGATAAACATTAGAGAAGCTTGATTCCCGAAGCTGATAAAGTTCGATCCCATCCAGAGGGATCGAAATTAGTGGTACGAGTATCATGGGACGAATGGCCATCGGACTGGGGAGTGACGACATCTGCATGAAGAAATGGTGACACTATTGAAAAATGGCCATCTCACGGAATTCTTAAGTGACCAGGCCAAGAATAATTACGTTCGCAACCGTGATAACGCGGAACCCTCGAAAGCAGGAGAAGATCCCCCATGCCAGACGATCAATATGATCTTCAGCGGGAACGAGATCAACAGGGTCTTCTTCTCGGCAGCAAAAAATATGAAGGTATCGATAACCCATAGCAAGAGACTCCGGGAAGTCGCTGAAGACGATATCACTTTCACGGAGGAGGGCACAGACGGATTGTTTCTACCGCACAACGACGCGCTGGTAATTTATTTAAATGTACTAGATTTTAGTATCAAACGTGTTCCGGTGGATCCGGGATGTTCAACCAATATCATACAATGGAGGGTATTGGAGCAAGCCATACTCACTAGAAGCATCATTCTGGCCATAAAACTCCTCGCCGGATTCAACCTCGCAAGCGTGACAACCCGAGGAGATATCCTACTGCCCACGAACGCCGAAGGAGTAATGAAGACGTCTCCATTTGAAGTGGTGGATGGTGATATGGGTTATAATATTATTCTGGGAAGACCATGGTTGCACGAGATGCAAGTTATATCATCAACGTATCATTAGTTATTGAAATTTCTAACACTCGAAGGAATCAAACAGATAAGAGGTGACCAACTAGCGACAAGGGAGATGAATGCGATTTCGGTCTCTGGTAGAAAATGGAAGTATCAAGCGGCATAGCAATTACAGGAACCGACACCTATGCCTGAATCGACTGAAGTTAGCCAGGGGAAGAAGTATAGGAATCTTATCAGGTGTCGAGATATTTTCAGGTACCAGAAGAGACGGATGCAACAAAATCCACAACGGAAAATCTCAAGCAAGTTGCATTGTTTGAAAAGTTCTTAGAGAGGAAATTCCACTTGAGGACAGGATTGCACCCCGAGCTCAGGTCTAACTTTATTGAATTTCTTAAATATAATGCCGATTTTTTTGCGTGGTTGCATGCGAATATGAAAGGTAACCCAAACGGAAGTGGTTGTAGACAAGCTAAGCTTGGATCCTAACATATCTCTGGTAAGGCAAATGAAACGCCCTATTGCGGAGGCCAGGAATAAATTCAGCAAATAAGAGGTAACTCGCCTACTTGATATCGGTTCGATCCGAGAGTTAAAGTATCCAGACTGACTAGCTAATATAGTAGTAGTTCCTAAGAATAATAATAAATTTCGTATGTATGTAGATTATAAGGACTTGAATAAGGCGTGCCCAAAAGACTTGTTCCCACTACCAAACATCAATCAAATGATTGATGCAACAGTCGGGAACGAGTTAATGAGTTTCCTTGATGCTTATTCCGGGTACAACCAAATTAAGATGAACCTGAAAGATCAGGAAAAGACTCTGTTCATAAAATTTTTTGGCACATCTATAATGTGATTCCCTTTGGGCTAAAGGATGCCTGAGCCACTTATCAACGGTTCGTAAACAAGATGTTTGAAAAACAAATAGGAAAACCATGGAAGTTTATATAGACGATAAGCTTGTTAAGTCTTTGAACGTAGGAGATCATCTTAAGCATTTTCAAGAAACTTTTGACATCCTAAGGAAGCATAACATGAAGCTTAACCTCGAGAAATGCACGTTCAGGGTCAGCTCCGGCAAGTTCTTAGGATTTCTAGTATCACAAAGGGGGATTGAGGTAAACCCCGATAAGATCAAAGCCATCGAAGACATCTGGGACTAGCTATCAAGATTGAAAGAAGTTCAAAGGCTTACAGGGAGATTGGCCACTCTGAGCAGGTTTATTCCCCGTCATCAGAAAAATGCCACCGCTTCTTCGCGTTTCTCAAAAAGAAAAACAGCTTCGAATGGACCTCGAAATTCTAGAAGGCTTTGAGATATTTGAAAAGGTACTTTTCAATCCCTCCGTTACTATCAAAATCGAAGGAAGGTGAAACATTGTTAGTTTACCTAGAAGTCTCGGAGGTAGCCGTAAGCGTCGTTTTAGCCCGTGAGGACAAATGTGTGCAATCTCCCATTTATTAGGTTAGTAGAATTTTAACGGGAGCAGAAACTCGGTACCCGCATTTGGAGAAGATGGCCTTAGCTCTCGTAGTCGCCGCTCAGGAGCTGAGGCCTTACTTCCAATGTCACCCGATAGCTGTTGGTGACCACCTTTCCCCTGTGGATTATCCTCCACAAACCCGAACGCTCGGGTAGATTGGAAAAATGGGCCGTCTAAATGAGTGAATTCAACATAGAATATAAATAGAGGACTGCGATTAACTCACAAGTTTTGGCTGACATTGTGGCCGATTTCAGTTCGAGGTTGCTGCCTCTAGCAACCAAAGAAGTAGTGATGCTGTCAGAATCGACATCGGGAGTTTGGATCTTATTTATAAATGGATCTTCCAATGTATAGGGGTCTGGGATTGGCATAGTATTAACCACACCTTCGACAGAAAACTTAAGGCAGGCCATCAGAACAATCCATTTAAGTAACAATGAACCAGAGTATGAAGCTTTGATTGCAGGACTAGAACTGGCCCGGGGAGTAGAATCTGAGGTCATAGAAATCAAATGTGGCTCCCAGCTGGTGGTAAATCAAGCCTACGAGATCTTCGAAACCAAATAGGAGAACATGAAACAATACATAGTAAACGTCCAGGCTCTGCTGGGTCGACTTTGGGAGTGGTCGATTACTCATATACCGAGGGAAGAAAATTTAGAAACAGATGCACTAACTAACCTCAATTCATCACCAAAAATGAAGGGATTGGATTCCGGGACGGTGGTACAAATCATGAATTCGGTCCTAGACGCAGATAACTACTATGAGGTAAACACGACTAATTTGGTTTGGGACTGGAGGAATGAGATCATCGATTATTTTGAGCACGGAAAGTTACCCGAGGACTCCAAGGCATCCTGGACGCTGTGCGCCAAAGCAACACGATATAGCTTCAAAGGAGGCCAAATGTATAGAAAATATTTCCAAGGCCCGCTGGCCCGATGCTTGGGAGCGTTTGAAGCTAATTATGTTATTCGAGAAGTCCACGAAGGGATATGTGAAAACCATTCAAACGCAGATTCCTTAGTGTTAAAACTGGTAAGGGCAGGATATTGTTGGCCTCGAATGGAACAAGATGCCAAAGCTTTCGTGCAAAAAATACGATAAGTGCCAAAGCTATGCACCACTGGTACATCAACCAGCAGAATAATTACATTCATCTATCTCTGTGGCCATTCATGAAGAGGGGAATGGATATCGTCGGACCACTACCGCTGGCCCCTGGTAAGGTAAGGTTTCTTTTAATTTTAACTTACTATTTTTCTAAGTGGGTTGAAGCAGGTCCTTATCAGAAGATTGGCGAACGCGAAGTGGTGGATTTCTTGTGGGAGAACATAATTTGCAGATTTGGAATACAAAAATATATAGCCTGCGATGACGGTCCACAATTTGTAGGCGCAAAGATCATAAAGTTTCTTGAAGACTTGAAAATCAAGAGAATCACATATTCACCCTATCATCTGAGCGCAAATGGAAAGCGAAATAAACGAATAAAGTGATTATACAAAATCTCAAGATGAGATTGGAAGCGGCTAAAATCAAATGGCCTGAGGAACTTCCGGGAGTGCTATGGGCATACCGAACAACGAAAAAATCGAGCATATGAGAAACCCTTTTTTCCCTTGTGTACGGAGCAGAAGCCTTAATACCGGTAGAAGTAGGAGATCCTAACTTGAGATATTTCCAGGCAAGCGAAGAGACAAATAACGAGCGATGTTGGTCAACTTGGATCTACTCGATGAGCGCAGGGACTTGGCACATATAAGAATGGCAGCCCAGAAGCAGAGAATGGAAAGATATTATAATCATAGAGCCAACCTCCGTTATTTTAAGTGGGAGACTTGGTTCTGAGGAAAGTAACTCAAAACACACGAGAACTCAACACAGGGAAGCTAGGTTCAACCTGGGAAGGCCTCTACCGGGTTTCAGCTGTGACCGGAAAAGGCTCATGCGAGTTGGAAAACCAGGATGGAGAAAAGTTGCCAAGAAACTGGAACGTGGAACACCTCAAGAGATATTATTGCTGACAAACATCAGCTGTACTAAAAGTATGTGCTGCATTCTTTTTCCCTTCGTCTAGTTTTTGTCCCAATTGAGTTTTTCTGGCAAGGTTTTTAATGAGAAAGCAACAAAAAACATATTACAAAGAATTTTCAACAGCATCAATAAGACCTTTGATAGCAAGGCACACGAGCGAAGAACCACTCCGGGATGGTTAGATAATCTTTGGCTCGATAGCATATTTTCCACTAGGAAAGTGAGTTTGCTATCAAGCAAAAGTTACCCGACCATTCACAAGTACAAACCACTAGAGGATTGTTAGGTAGTTTTTTGCTCTATAGCATAAACTCCTAAGGGGAAGCAAAGTTTGTTACCGAACTCAAGGTTGTCTAGCAATTCATTAGTAGGGTCCTCGAAGGTGCAAGACTTCTAGTGTCCAATTCGCATCCTTCGCATTTGAACACTTGGGGGGGGGGGGGGGNAACAATGACTTCCACGTCAACCAAAACATGAAAATCGGGATCGTAGTTGTATCATCGGAACCGAGGATTGCGCGGCCGGTCTAGTAAGAAACAAGTCGTACAAGTTAGCCACAAGAAATGGCATTTATTTTTTAACATGGCGAATGCTTATGTACTTTTTGAAAAAGGAAGGAATAAAGTAAAGTCCTTTTATTTTCCATCTTGTTTCTTATTTGATCGATGAATTGATTTTATCATTTGAAAGTTAAACAAGTACTTCAAATGCTAGTGCCATAATGAACAAGAGACATCCTCTTTAAGAGCACCATAAACATAAGAGGGCTCCATCTTATAAACACCATCACGATAAAGGGTAAATTTTGGAAGAACTTGTGCCCGAAATTTAAATGTCTTTATTTACAATAACCATACCGAAGCGGCACAAATACAAAAGTTGAAAAAAGAAAGGAAAAGCTAAACTGTTGTATCCTCGGACCGGAGAAAGAGAAGTGTCCGCTCCCCCAGGGAAAGTGGGTAGATCTGTCAATGGCTCAACGTCTTGGCCCTCATCAGTTTGACCTTAAACATCTTCACCTTCCAGTTCCTCTTCAATTCCCGAAATTTCGGAACCGGAACCAGAATCAGATTAATCGGATGCATCAGGCCATACCGGGAGACCCCTTCTAGCAGCTGACTCAAACTCACGGGCCTTAGCGATTTCGACATCAAAGTTAATGATACCCACTTTAGCCTCTTTCAAGGTTTTTCTCCTCATGTTGTACATAACATAAGTTTTATCAACAACGAGGGAAGTCGCTCGGCGCTTAAGTTCTTCTTTAAGTTGGGTAACCTCGGCAGAAAGGTTTTCCTAGGAGGATCTAATGGATTTGAGGCTAACATCGAGGTCACATGCGGTTGAGATCAAAATCCTATTATGCACAATAGTCTTCTTATAACTCTCTCCGCAACAACAAGCTCTTTAGTTTTGGAGTTCAAGGTTGCCTCTAAGTTGGTCAATCTTTCAGCGGAGGCAGCCTCGCGATCGGTTGCAGCAAGAACAACACTATGGACTTCAGACCATTTGGCCTTGGCTTCATCACATTGAATCCTTAGCAGGCCAATCTCTTGGCTAAGGGTTTCCACTTCTTGCCTGCCTTGCTGCAAACGAGTCTCCAATGCCAGGGCCTCAACAACTTCGGCTTCCAATTCCAAGAGGCGAGCATCAGTTTGCTCCCACTCGGCCAAAAGTTGATCCCATGCGGAGGTAAGTCTTTTTTTTCCCGAATCAACCTCGGAAGGCCCTCAGAAGCAAGAAAATTGGCCTACAAAACAAGAAAGGAAAACTCAGAATACTTTTCAGTCAAAGATAGAAGAAATGAAATAAGAAGAGAAGAATGTATCGCTGCGGCGTTGTGCATGGCATTGTTAAACGAGAACTCTCTCGAGAGAGCATGTATCTTTTCCCAATCTTTTTCTGAAGCCAAAGGCTTCAGATAGTTAGCAAGCTCCATCGGTCCGGATAGCAAATTGCTGGTGGAGACTAAAAGAGTAACGCTCTTCCTCCTTTGCGGATCTTCTGAGAGATGAGCATAATTTTGCCCCAAATTCCCATATACTAGGGACTGGGTAGAAAAACCCTCTTCTCGGACAGATGCGGTCGGTGGTGATGATGTAGCAATTGCTAGTGGAGAGTCAGTGAAGATGGAGATGAAGCTGATGGTGTTGAAGGATGAGAAGCATCTGCGACAAACGAAATGCTGGTTTCTGGTTGCTTATCAACCGAAGACGGCAGGGACCCGGTACTCAGCCCCACAATATCGAGTGCAGCGGCTGGGATTCAAAGCGGGAGTTGGCATTTTCCACCATTTCATACTCCCCCTAGAGTGCCGAGACATCATCCTCGGTTGGTGTAACTAACTCAACATATTGAGCTTCCTGTTGAGTTGAGGAAGGTCGTCATCTTCTATGTAAAGAAGCTCCATCCTCGCTAGCTTCTCCACCATTGTCAGTCATCACGGTATCTATGGCCGCCCGATGGGAGGGATCATCACCACGACTTTCAGAGACAACTCGGGGGCAACATTATTTTCCCTCTTATTCTTTCCCCTGGTCGCGAAGGAACGCCTTTTTTGGTTGCTTGTTCTCCGCCCGGGGATTCCGAGAAGAAGCACTTGCACCAGAAGCACACCTGGAGATGCCTATCTGCGAAAAAGCTTTCTGTAGCAGCCTCGCTGCATCAGTAGAATTAGCCAAAATGTCCTCCTAGGGGACGACAACTGAGCCCTAGGGTAGACCTATATTCAACAGAGAGCAGAATCAAATAACTTTCTCATAAGAAAAGGTAAAGACATGATGAGTTAAACTTACCATGATTTTTGGCCTTCACCCATATTTTAGGGACAACTCTTTCCACGAACGGGTTTCGGGTATATCAACATCCAAAATTTTCTGGACCCATTGGTCCAAGCCCTCAAACCCTAGGGGGAACCCACCGGGTCGTTGAGGCAGGTAAAGGAAGAAAAGTTAATAATGACGAGAAAAAGATCGTTAACAAGAGTAAAAACAAATAGTATACTTACGAGTGCGGTTCCACAATTCTAGGAAAGAAGGTGCCGAGGCCAGAATGATGTCACTGGTGGAAACATAAACGAATCGTTCCATCCACCCACGATCGTTATCATCATCTATGCTGAATGGCAGTGCATGGTGGCCTTGTTTGCTGAAGTTGATCATCCCCCCACGGAGGATCTTGGAGGAATAAAGGTTCATCACATGAGCTAAAGATAACTTCTCCCCCGTTTCCTGGCATATGCGCGGAGGCAAGCGATTGTCTTCCACACAGAGAGACTTCTTGTGCCAAACACATTTGGTAGCGGAGGCAAAACTTCTTAATGACGGAGTCAAGCTCTCCACTCAGAGAAAATGTCCCCAAAGTGAAGGGATACATATAGACATACATAAAACCCTTCTTAGGTAAGGTTACCCGCCCCGCCAGGTCAGGAGCGATAATATTTAAATCCTGTCAAGGATAATCATCCTACATATCAGAAATGCTGGTAGGACGGATGAAAGAAGGATATCTGCTAACAACCTATGTACGAGAGCTGCTAGGAGGAAATTTCTCTTCAAAGTCTTTTGTTGTGATGAATATATGGACGGAGAGTAAATATAAACTATTTACCAAATAATATGGGTAGTCTAGGCCCTTTCCGAATCAGTTACTATGATGGTAACTAATATAGAGCTTGGATGAAAAAAAATTAAAAATTCATAATATCAAAAAATTCAGGGGCAAATATGGACTATTTTACATAATTCAAGGAAAAACTTGACCAATTTCGGATGTAAAAAGGTCTCATGTGTTAGAAAGCTTGCATAAGAGCATATTTGAATCAATATTGTAATGATATGGGTATATATATTTAACTCTAACTATTAATGAAAGGACAAATTTAATTCATGTCACAAAGTTGTAGACAAATTTGAATCTTTTCCCTTCTTAATTTTTCCAAAATCCAAAAGAAACATAAATAAATACTCCTCTCCCCAGAGAAAAGGAGGAGGAGCAAGACATGTCTGCAGCACCCACAAATTCAGACTCGCAGCGCCATCTCCTCAAGGAGGTATTATTTGTATTTATTTTGTGCTTTACCTATATGAATACGACACCGATTTAGATTTCTGTCGGTCAAGAAAGAGAGAGGGCATTAAAGTTGGAATTTTTAATAGGTAAGAAGTCACGAGGTTGCTGTAGCGGAGCTCAATAACCTTCCTGCCTCTCGGGTATGTCTTCTTACTTTTCTGGAATTCTAGACTTACTCTGTCATATCAACCATAAAACATGCTTGTACATGTGTGATTAGGTTTGGCAAACGCGGAGTTGGGTCGGATGTGAGCGGGTCAAAACTGATAATTAAAAAAAAACCCGGATAAATTATCCACCCGACTCGTATTTGAGACGGATATAATACGGGTTTATCCGGCAGATAACATGAATATTCATATTATCCGTGACTTCTTAAATATGATCACTTATGACAGAATTTCTAGTCTTCCAAACTTGAGGAACTCTAATTTGAGGCTTTACAAATGTAAAAGTTAAACACATTAGTTATCCACTGGTAATCCATTTGGTTAATCATTTTCTAAGGGGATAATATGATTCTTTATCTATATTCGACCCGTTTTTAAATGGTTCATTATCCAACCCAGTTTTTGATTGATAATATGGGTGATGGATAACTGTTTTCTTTTAACCATTTTGCCACCTCTATGTGTGATAGATTAATTAATCTTGTTTTTCTCATGACAACTTCAATAACCATGTTCGTTGGTAGTTTTTCTATTCCACCCAACACCCACATGACCAAAACTGAAAAATATTATAAAGGGAGTTATGTTTTTCCTCCTTTTTAATCAATTTTTTGATTTTGTGGCTTTACCAATTAGTTGGAATTTTGCCTTTTCAATTTTTATTTATTTATTTATTCTTATCATGAATATTATGTTCTGATTATAGCTGAATTAAACTATATAGGATCAGGGCTTACTCTGTTATATAATCAAATAGAGCATATATGATTAGGGCTTACGCTGTACACAAGCACACGGAGATTAATGTGAATTCTAGATGGATTTTCTTAAATGAGGGTGACAGTTGAAAGACCTTTTTAGATTGGACGAAGTGGTGGACGCAATAAAGAGTAATGTTGGGAGATAAAGACACCATGATCAAATGTTTTTACTATGGTGCTTTCCACCATTGCTGGGAAGTATCGAGAAGACTTCTTACTCGCTCCCAAAGAGACCGGTGCATAGGTCATAAGGGACCTAAAACCTATTTTTCCGATATGAAGCATGTACCACAGTTATAGCTAAGGTGCTATCAGTGAGATTAAAGTCAGTTGTTGGCTAGTTAATACCCACAGTTCTGAACGTTTGATTAAAGTCAGTTATTGGGTACTTAATGTCCACATTTTAGAATGTTGATTAAAGTCAGTTGTTGGCTAGTTAATGCTCACATTTCAGAATGTCTTTGTGGAAAAAATGAATATAGGCCCGATGTGAAGATGGTCTTATCAATATGCGAACTGAAATTTCTTGATGTACTTACTCGACAACTGAGATTTGGAGGACGATGGGGTAATTGAATTCGATTCTGTATTTAATGGAACCCATAGTGGCTTACTTTGATAGTAGTAGAGGGATAAGGTAGAAGGATTCCGTTATTCTTGTTATTATTCACTTTGATGTGGAATTAGGTAGGTTAATGGAGGAAATTGGAGCTGGTGATTTTATAAGGGTTTTAGAGTGGGAGATTAGCTTAAGAGAGGGTTACTTTATATCTCACTTGTCCTTTGGTTTTATGTGAATTATGATGGACAAATTCATTATTCTTTGAGAACATTATTTTTATATAAAGCAATTTGGGGTTTACGCAATAGTATGAGCAAATTCAAACTGATTTCATTGGGGAAATATATAGGTAATTAATAATTTGGCGGGGATATTTAGATGTTAGGTGATTACATTAGCCATGATGTATATGGATATGTCTCCTAAGAGAAAGTTTGACAATAGAGTTATGGCAGCTGCAATCCAGAACTTGGAGGGAGGTGATTACATTAGCCATGATGTATATGGATACGTCTCCTAGGAGAAAGTTTGACAGTAGAACTATGGCATCCGCGATCCAGAACTTGAAGGGAGGGTTTACGGGTGAGAGAGATAATACTTGTTTTAGGGAGGAAGGGAGAATTACATTTCTGAAGTTCACATTGTCTAATATTCTCATGTATTTCATATCCTTATTTTTGTATCCACTCAGATCTATCAAGTAAATTGAAAAGATAACGTGGCACTTCTTATGGAAGTGTAAGGACGAGGAGAAGAAAGATCAGTTGTTGGAATGGAAAAAAGATAACTGTTACTATGAAGGAATACGGACTAGGGACAAGAGAATTAGATGTATTTCCTAACAAGAAGATTAGATGTATTTACAATGAGTGTAGCACCCTGTACATGCAGGCAATGTTATGGAGATTTGCACACGAGGGAGATGCACTACGCAGGAAATCAATAGTGGCTAAGTACATGGTAGCAATTGCATCCAAGGGTGTGACATAGTAATCAATAAAGTCAGAAAGGACCATGGGAGACGTAAGATTTAAATTCCTCATTTATATAGGCCTTAATGGCAGAGTTACCTGGTATATTTGCTAGTGGGAGGTAGCAGATACCTGATGAATTGATCGAAGTTTGGCTAGTTGGTCCACACAACATGTTATAAAAATAAATACATGGTGTTAATAAAAAGACGAGGCTCATATGATGTTATGTGCTTCGGCGATGTAAATCTCGGGAAAGGGATTTGTAATTCGTAACCCGACCTTACTGGAAATCCTTAATGAAGTCATGCAGGGACGTCCTGAAATAAAGAGCACCCACTCTGCTTAGATTAGGCACACAGAAAGTCCAGCCCGCTTTGATTATGAAAGAAAAAGATGATGTAACAAAGTTCATTGGTTTCATAGTTGGCAACGGCAACCACATATGGTTTGGTAGTTCAGTTAGATAGGTTGGAAACATAAACTTGGAGATTGCATATCCACGAGGATTTACCATCTTAAATTGTAGGATTGCGGTTACAGATGAGAAAATCTTCAGAAATTAGTCTCAGAAGAGCCATTCATGACCTGAATGAGAACCGATGCATGAATTTATGCAAAAGATCTATAGTTACATATGAATGGGAGATGGAAAGGATAATAGAGTTGGGGGGAGGACCAGTTATTGGTACTCCTTATAAGGATGTACAATCCAACCATATCATGAAAGGAAAATGAATTGTTACGAGTTAGTGTTGCACATGCAAAGAGGATGAAAAGATGTCAGGGACTTGTTATCATTCTGTAGATTAGCAGTATGTTTTCTCTATTAACAGGAGGATGTTTCAAGGTTGTGAAAAGAGCTTAAGAATTACGAGATATAAAGAGTTTGCTGATTGACCTTCTAAAAAAAAGAGAGATACAAAGAGTTTGCTTTTGTCTAATTTATATTGTAGGTGTAAAGAAAGAAATGTGTTTTTGATTCAAATACAGATTCGGTTATTGTTAATTACAATAATTTTTAAGTTGCTATGCACCACCTGTATTATGAAGGTCTTTTCAATTGCCTGTGCATTCGTTAATTTGTGATTTATACTTCAAATGTCTTAGCTTATCTTTGGGGGTGTTGAAGTGGTTGAATTGGGGGGAAACAGGGAAAGATGTTTAGTGAGAAAAGAAAAGATAAGAAATCAAAGAGAACTAAGCTTGATAAAGTTTTCAAAAAAAAAAAAAAAACTCAAAATAGCACCCACCGATCTCCATCAAGTGAAGTTGTTTACGGAACTCTTTAATGCAGATGTAGAGATGTCATAATGAGATTTGACGACGATAAAGTTTTCTCCTTGCTGTGGCCTTTGCCTGTCTTTGGTTTCTTCCTATACGATTTGTCGACCACTCTCCTACTGGAAAGATCCATTAATGCTAATTTCAAACTCTGTGATCCTCACAAAAATGAGTCGATCTTTCGTTATCAAAAAACAAAATGAATCAGTCTTTCATTATCCAAAAACAAAATGAGTCGGTCTTTTTTTGTTTTTGGGATAAGTTCTACTTCCTGTGAAAGCCACCAAGAAGGTGAAGAAAAGTTATAGCTCCTGTTACAAATGACAGGAGTTGAGAAAATTCAGCAAAGCTTCCACGTCACATAAACTCTGCGTGTTTCACCAAAAAAGCCAAAAAATACAAACATTTTTATCTGATTCTATGTACTGGTCCACTTTTCCTTCAAAACATCCCTGTTTCTATCTGTCTGAATTACCCAAAAAGAATAGTTAAGTAGTTAACCATCTTCTTCTGTTTTCTTTTTTCCACTTTCCTCAAGCCCAGCTCCACAGAAGGTCGTTGATAGTCCTTGGAAGCACCCAGCTCCAGAGCTGTCTTGCCACCTGATAATGCAGTAGCAAGCGGTTCACATTATTCTCAAGTCTCACACATGTAGCATCCGCAGCTGCAGGTTATTGATCCCATCTTCTGCAGATTTGACTGTCAGAAGTGCCGCATTTGCTGCAATCGTACAAAAGCTGGTCAGCGATGGAAGTGATCTGTTCTTCCAAATGATGTTCCATAACCACCGACTGTTTAGTTCCTGAGGAGTTTAACACAATTTATAACCAGAGTGCACTGAGTAGCCATCCAAAACAAAATGAGTCTGTTTTACCTCTTCCATTGTTTGTTCCTTAACTTCTAGCAATAGGAATTACCCGCAAACTATTCAAAAGGTTTTAATGTTGGTACATGAGATCTTCATGTCAATTTTGTGTTTCTGGGTAGTGGTAGCTGAGGAACTATCGTTCTCTGTGCTTAAACCTACCTTATTTCCATTTACTTAGAAAATTTGAACTTTTCGAGAACGTACTTAGATAATTTGAATTGATGGCTTAAAACATGTGTAGGGTGCTAAATTTTGTTCAATCACTTTCCAGTTCTCTCTGCACTCCCTTTGGGGATCACT
Source organism: Nicotiana paniculata (assembly GCA_005239505.1). NCBI lineage: Eukaryota > Viridiplantae > Streptophyta > Magnoliopsida > Solanales > Solanaceae > Nicotiana > Nicotiana paniculata. Next base: position 75,000 of record ML329585.1, read on the forward strand.
CTTTTCTTTCTCCAAAGAGAAAGGAAGCAAGGGTGGGGGAGGAACCAGTAGGTTTTCTTGTCAGGCCTTTATCCTATGAAATGGAGGTGGTTACATGGTGGCATGAAACGATTGAATAAGTTTAAGATTTTCAATTCCTTGATTCTTTCTGTTATCACAAGTTGAACTTCGGACTTCCTCGATCTGTTTTGTTCTATAATCCTCTTAAATAAGCTGTTTGTGCATGTATGATAGATAAGGTATAAATGTGGATTTATCTTTGTAATATTGTACAAGTTTCATTAATTTACGAGGTATGTACTTTGTTACTTCATCACCAGACGGTCTACCAGAGAAATGGCAACATATTATTCCGTACAACTGTGCAGAAAGCAATTGCATCAGAACAAAGTAAAATATTCTCTCGCTGTGCCTGCATTCAAGCTGTTTTTGTACTAATCACTTTTAATATTTATCTTGATCTTCTTTTATCTGGTTTATTTTGGACAGAACAATTGGACATGGTCAAATCTAAGCTACAAAGATTAAGCTCCTCATGATGTCATCAAAGAGTAAAGCCAACTCCAATTTTGGCTATTGCAGAGTGGTGTATCTGACTTTGCTGTTTATGTTATGTAATTTGGAGCTTAAATACTTGTTGAAGTTAGAAGTAGCATATTGTTTTTTGACTTAAAGTTTTTGTGAAAGATGTTTCATATAACGAAGGATGTTACAGTTATATTGATTTTCTAGCATTTCAATTGGCAACTTGAGGCAACAGACTTGTTGATTGATGCAAGGAAGAGGCATTAGCTTTATTGAAAAGAAAAGAAAAGAAAACTAGGGTATGTGAAAATATATGTCTAGACACTAACGATGACAATAATGAGAAATTACAGAGCAGCCAGAGCAACCATGACTTCGGCAATCTCCATTATTGTTACAGCGCATTCGATAACATGCTGGTGGCCGCAGCTTGCTTGTCACTAGTTCTATTGTTGCCGCTTCTTCCATGGCTTCTACTAATTCGTTTCTTCAGCACGATGCAACTGCAAAACAGTTTTCACGTTATTAAACATTTATACAGTCTACTAACAACTTATTGAAAACAATAACTAACCAATGGCAAACAAGAGAAGGAGAAGAGTGAAAAGAGCAAGAGTAGTTGACGACTTGGAGCCCATGTTTCTGGTCTCTGTATATGCATCCTTCTCCGGACTTTATAGTATAATAGTTTATGTATAAGTTACCCCGCTCTTTCTAATTAAAAAAAAAAGAGGGGCGTCGACGCTCGAGACCACCTCCCTTCGCTTCAGAGTCTTAGGCGCAGCTCTTCTAGATAGAGCTCTTTGAAAGGAGGTTAAGGCATCTGGATTAGGTTCCGGACTAAAGGACTGAATTGGCACCATCTTTTGCCTTTAAGTCGAGTGTAGCGAAGAGATTCTCCTAAGAGAAGCTTTAGCCCTTGAACCTGAAACGACTTTTATGAGCTGACTTGGTCAAGGCGGTTCACAATTTCTTTGCTGAAGGCGCTGTTAAGCCTTAAGTTTGAATTCCAATTTAATTGCCCTTATTCCGAAAGTCTAAAGTCCTTCCAATTTTCACCAATTTCGACCTACCTTTATTTATGGGATATTTGAAGGAGAGCTTCTCTATTACCTGTGTTGTAAGCTTTCCAGTCTTTGAAGTAAGGTTCAATGCTAGGAAAAATGCAGTTAAGGAAAAAGGGGCGCTTTTGTTAAAGGACTCACTATTGTAGAGAAGATCTCCTTGGCTCACGAGGTGGCTTTAAGTGATAGGGGATTTTAACCTAAAGACAACATAGGAGGGAGGGGGGTCAA
>ML329586.1:0-64442 GCA_005239505.1 Nicotiana paniculata
GCAGGATTGGGAACTAAACCAGCTGGTTGATCTTTACAGAATTCTTGAAGAAGCCAAAGGGGAATCTCAAGCCCCGGACAGCTTAAGATGGGGTAGCTCTGCAAGAGGTAATTATATTGTGAAGGCCAGGTACAACAAATTATTGGCATCTAAGGACATGATAGAGCTATGGCCATGGAAGCTGATTTGGAAGACAAAACTGCCCACAAAAGTTAAGTGTTTCTCCTGGACAACCCTCTATGAAGCTATTTTGACCCAGGATAACCTTAGCAAAAGGAATTTTCAGCTGGCAAATAGGTGCTACATGTGCAAGCTTAAGTCGGAGTCGGTTAATCACTTGTTTCTACACTGTACTGTGGCATCAGACCTCTGGAACATGTTCTTAGCAATTTTTGGCATCAACTGGGCAGTGCCACAGAGTATGAGGGACGCAGCTCTTAGCTGGAGCTTATGGGAAGTTGATAGATCCATCAAAAAGATCTGGCAAATGATCCCATTCTGTATTTTTTGGTGTCTATGGACAGAGAGGAACCGAAGATGTTTTGATGGCATTTCAACTTCCAATGGCCACCTGAAGTCTAAATGTCTTATTAATCTCTTTAGCTGGAGTAATCTCTCCCCTGTACCCCTCTTAGACTTCATTACCTCTCTTTCAATGGTTTAGTAACCACTGATTTTTGCCCTTGGTTAACTATAGATTCTAGAATAGTTTTTGTCCTTTCGAGTTAACCAAACTCTCTATTGTAATCTTTTGCATCTTCTTGATGCCTTTAATACAATACATTACTTTATCAAAAAAAAATAGTTCCTAATCCCACTGGAAAGTAATAGAGGGATGCCTAATAAAAGATTTCACATTATCTTACATGGACAGTAGGCAGGCAACACAGAACTATTCTCAAACCACCCACTTTACCCAACCCAGCTTGAACTGCAATTGGCATCCAGTTCTTTCTGAACGCGCGCATATGTGAAAGAACATTAATGCAGATGCCAATACAGATGCTAAAATGAGAAGAGAAAAGAAGAGGGATATTCATCTGACTGCTTCAGGCACATAATTGACTTGTCTAGTACTATAGAAGGAACAAATTCACCAACCAAACGTATAGCATAAGTTATAGTTAGACAGTCTTAAGATTTCAATAAAACTGTAGCAGAACTTCACTAAGGTAGAAGGATAAGGCAGAAAAAGGAAAACAAAAGAAACTCACAATGAAAGGTACAGGAGCATCAAGGAAATCGAGCATCTTCCCAGGCAAAATCTGAATTAAGAAACAAAGTCAATTGATGATTGCTACAACACACATATTGCTGCATAATTAAGTTCTCGTGTAATTCAGTACCAACAAACCATGAAACAGCATTGCAAATTTCAACAATTAAACCTAGTTTCAATTTGACGCATCCTTTTTACTCTGTACACCCTATCAGCAAAATTCACTAGTTTCTACCAAAAAAATTCAGATTCAAACCTAATTTTTTAATGTCATTTTCAGGTTCTTCTCCTAACCCTTGAATTCATAACTTAATTCCACTTCAGGTAATGTCAAGAAAAATTCAAATTGAAGTACTATGAGAATGAATTCCTATCATTATATTGAAGGGTTTGCTACCAGTTCATGAATGATTATCTTAACAGTTCACAAGTAGGATTCCTCAAAATTGAGTGCTACCTCTTTAAAAGGTAGTCTATCAAAATTCACATTTCAGATCATAAAGTTTGGATTTCCATGCACAACTACTTGATTCATTTATACTTGGTAGGATCTCATAATAAGAAATGCAACTCATAGTCTTGTCAACAAGTGCCGAAAGATTATACATCTACTATTAAGAGTTTATTCAACTAGAAACCCCATAGCGAAGAAAAACGATTAGTTGTGAACAAGCAACACTCCTGTACAGAATGAAAACAACATGGAAAATATAGGTACTCATTCAAACACTCATTAACACGTCGAACATTCAAAATAAGATACAATTATGGTACAGTACAGTAAATATCGACAAAGATTACAGACACAAAATTATGAGGCTTAGAAGTAATAGCTATGTTACAGAACGTACAGGTAAGAATAAACTCTGCCATTGAAATGGACGAATAATGGGGATCAGAGATAGCACCACAGCAGATAGAACACCCTGCACTTGTTGCAAATAAGAAAATGAATGAACTCTTCATGGAACTTAAGAAATACCAAAAGCATATCAATTCCAATACTAAAGAAAATTTACCAAATTGGGGCATACAATAACCGCTTGTTTTTCAAGAAGCACACCAGTGACTAATGCCAATATCTGAAAGAGCATTCCTTGTCAAACTGAATAATGAATGCCATTTAAAGTTCATAATCATATGCAAAGAAATTTACGAAGTGCAGCCACTTGCTAAAATTTGGGAATAGGTAAGCTAAGTGGCCACAGAGATTGACGGCAGTCCGCGTTTCAGAACAGTGGTCAGTAGAAACAAAATCAGACGAGTTAAGGACTACTCAAAATCTTACCGTCTCAATTGAAAGTGCACGACAGATTGTTGCAGTTGTCCATATAGATAGTCCAACAGCTTCCTCAGCAGCGGCTAAATGGAAATTTACCTAAGAAAATAATAACTGTCATCAATTAGAAAGAGAAAAAGATTCAATCCCAGAGACGCGAATTAGAAATGATCTAACCTTTGCAACTTCATCTGCATCCTTCATACTTGTACCCAGATGTTTCTCACTAATTCCAAGTTCAGAAACTGAATTTCTCTCGTATTCAATAGCCTGTAGATGTTCGAGTGGTTGAAAAACGATCTTACTTCCTCGTGGTGGAAGGGGCAAGGAATGATAACAACAAACTATTTGCAGCAAATCATTCTTATTCTCCTACACAAGAGCATAACAAAGTGATTAGAGGAGGTGTGAACTCATAGGTGAATCAAACACTAACATGAATTTCTGTGGGTGGAAAAGAAAACTACAGACTCTAGCCCACTCCATTATCATCTCACACCCGGCATCCTTGTCATTGCTGAAAAATAAGTCATCGTCTTCATCCTCGGAAGCCATACTTTTTGCTGAACTGCCAAAAGAAAACAACTTATTGACGAATTTATATTTAATGTGAGGAAATAATGTTTATGGTTCACATATGCTGGATAAAATACAAGATGAAAAAAAGAAGAATAACAGTACTCCATTCAACAAGAGAGGTATAAAAGAATAAAAGATCTGACGCGATTCAGGCAAGATAAGAAAGTTAAAAGTTGACCACCTAAATAAGGATTCAAAGCTTCCAAGACGCTCCAAAGAATGGACCTTTGAGCAGACAAAAGGCCCGCTCTCAGGGGTTCGGTAATTGTCTTGAATTCCAAAAACCCTTTCAGTACAATCGGATCGATTTTCTGAGGCTTCGGATACACAATCATCAAAATAATGGATGTTCCTTCCCCCATCCTTACCGAATCCTCTTGCTTGACTATGATCTGATGCCTCACTGGCGGTGACACTTACAGGCGAAGAAACTTCCCACTTTGATGATGACGAGGGAACCTCATCGTCCGAGATTATCCCAGCTGCAGCAGCAGTAAGAGCAATTGCACAGTCAACTGGTATTGCAGAAGCCGTCCAATCTGCTTCATCATCCCTGTAAGGGGAATCAACGCTTGCATTTGATGCGTCATTCATTTTCGATGCAGAAGGGATAAAATCAGTGAGATTTATTTCACTAACAAAATGTGTTATCCTATTCAGACGCTCTTGTGCAATTACACTGCATTCAAATAAACATAATATAGTCAATGGTATAGAATAAACAAATATTCAACTTTATTCATACCAGTAGACAGCCGATGAGAAATTCAGAGCATACCTGTTCAACATATCGTAGTGTAATTCAAATAAAGGAACTCTTGTTAAAAGACAATAACAGCGGGGTGCGGAAACCAAAAACCGACTGCGACCAACTGATGATTGGGAAAGAGGTGATGAAGGAACATAGATAGCAGGTGGTTTCTGAACAATTTCTGGCACATGTAAACATACACCATAAAGGGTAGCATTGTCTGCCACCTGATGCAAAGCACATATTGTAACTTCAGCATTTTACAGGGATTAATATGAACACAATGAAAAGAAGAAAAGGTAAAAATCCAAAGCTAACATATAACACCATGTACAGCAAATAGAAAAGTCATCTACAAGAAAACTTCAAATCAAGAAAAAAATGAGCAAGAAAATACCAACAGTAGAGAAAACCAGGTCGACGTCCTTCACTTAGAGTAGTCGACAGTGGCTAGTAAGTTAATTACTTACCTAGTAATATTTGTGCATAGCCTAAGACTCCTATACGAGGATCCCCTTGTACATTGTTTAACATCAACTCAAGAGAAATTTTCTCCTCTTCTCTTTTCATCGAATACTCTTGACTTCTTTAGGATTCATCAAAAATAGAAGCTTTTAATTTAAAACAGAGTAATTTTGCACCATCAGTTCCACAATGATCTAAGGGAAAAGTAGAAAAGTTTGAAGAAAATATATGTTAAGTACTCAGTAAAGACTGAATCAAAAGTATAGAAATATCACTTGGAAAGAAAACTGAAGAATTAATGTATCAACTTATAAAGCACCGAAGAAAGCAATACCAAAGTTCATGTCAATTAATCAACGAAGTATCAATCCCAAATCAAAAGTCAAGAATTCAGAGAAATTTCCCAGGGCTTACCTTAAGGGAAAATATGAACGACAAGTCATCTCTGCCTAAGTGCTCCTGAAGATAAAGGAAATGTTATGTTAAATTCTATAAAGAAGAGAATTGTTTGCTTTAGTGCATAATCAAATAATATGATGCAAATGAGCATCAAGATTTCAAGCAGAATCGAAAAATAAATCTATTTTACTTTACCTGCCCATAGACCAGCTCATTTAGTTCACTAAATGATGGTGTCCTTTCCATTACATGTGCCTAGATTACAAAGTAAACGCATGAATGTATGGGATAATTTTGAGAAGTAGAATGCCTTGAGTTATACACTGATGATGAAAACACAATTAAAGTATTAGACCAGCAAAACTACACCTTAACACCTCCAGGAAAGCAGAATGCTGCCAAATCCTTCATGCGCATAGCTAACTTCTTTCCAGGAGGATACTTAAAAAGTACCTGCGAGAGAGGGGGTAAGGAAGATAGTGTCAAGGCAAGAAAATATATCATACCAATGTCACTGAGATATACGTAAATTATTGGAGCCAAAATGGATATTTACATACGTACCCACAGCGACAATGTATGACCAATCAAATATTTGATGAAATAAAAACTGGAATATTATAACTGGAAATATTTGAGGAACCGAATCCAAGATTCAATATAATATTTGAAGAAATAAAATATTATAATAGGAATATTAATGCTCAAGCCCGTGAACAAAATACCAACTTATAGGATCATAAAATATGAATTGAAACTTATAACTAGAAGAAAGTGGGAATCAAGAAGCCTAAACATTTCTGCTTGGTAACAACCTGAAATCATATCCAAATTAGACTTGTGACGCAGAACAGGTCTGACCGTGTTTTGGAAAAGAAAAAGCATCTAATCGATTTTTTTTTCTCTATGACTAACACACCCTAAGGGCTGTACTAATTTGTACTAATTCCTCATCACACGGTTGTGCCATGTTTAATAAGCAGAATTTTACTTCTAACTTTATATGCAAATTTACGCAAGTAAACAAACCTGAGGTTCTAGAGATGGAACTGAAGGACCACAATTTGAAAGCATTCTGAAATCCACCATGTCAGATGTTTCTAACTGTACTTCCCATTTTTTTCTCCTGGCAAATGCATCCTCAACATCCTCAAGATTAGCGTCTGGATGAAGACCGACGATAACAAAGTGCTCAAAAAGCGAGTCCGGGTCCTTATATTTCTTATAATCCTGTGCAGAATATTCATTTGTTTGCATGAAACATGATTTCCCCAAAATTAATGAGCAATCTAATGTGTAAGAGCTGAAGGCTAGCTTTCAAGCCAAAACAGTTGGGTAGAATTACTGAATCAGAAAAACCATATATATTTACTATTCATCCTTGTGCATCATACATTTTTGTTTGCCATGACTATTTGTGCATCTGTACAAGTCATTAATGCAATATGCCCTATTAGGAATTCAAAAACTTTCTCCCCATTATTCATGTTAACTTTTCTTACTCCTTTAAAGGCCCTTCCCATAGATTAAGCTAATAAAAGTGGAAAATTCGGGAAAACATAAGTTGTTTGAGAAAACCCATATCAAAAGAGCAAAATATGCCTTAAAAGTACAGATCCAACTACAACACATACACCTCAATCCCAAGCTACTTGGGGTCGAAAACCTCAATATCCATCTCACTCCATCTGGATCCATTCCGTTCCAATACTTAATAATTTAAGGTTCTAATACTATAAGTTCTATAAATTTTCTCAGGGTCTACAAAGTCTCTATATAAACTAGAGTCCCAACAAATAGTTCGCCTAATGCAAGTGCACCAACATGAGCAAGTCCTCACAAACGACATTCTCTCCATCTTATTGAACTAATCATATTTAATCTTGTCTAATCTTGTAAATATTATACATCTACCTCAATGTGCGCATTTCTATGTTACTCATTTTGTGGAAATGTTGAACTCAAATACCCAAAACACACTTTCATACAACAGTGTTATTCTTACAAGCATTGTATAGAACTTTATTCCAATAACTGTGATATTCAAGCCAACTTGCCCACCATCTATCGGGTACCAGCATCTCTTGACCAACATAGGTACTGGGTAACTCTGCGTACCAAAGCTTAGGTAATTGGTAAGAGACCACCTACCTTTTTGCGTCGACTATGATTTAAATTCTTATTGGCGTCTTCCTATCACAAAATACTACCGTATAACTCTTCCATTACAACCATCTTATTTTGATTCGGCATTATCATACAATTCTCCTAAAACATTTATTGTTAGACATCAAAATCACATCTAATCTCATTTCTACTTCATTCTAATTATAGTGGCTTAACTTGAAGTGTGTCTTTTCAGTCTTACTTCTCCTATCGTAATACACTTACTCGATAAATTGATATTCCATATTAAAAAGGAACTGCGGAGTAAATAAAGGAACATAGAACTGTCTATGTCAAAATTCAACACATTATTCTCCATGTTGCCTCGAAAAGGTTGTTCAATGAAAAAGCAACTTAAATTTCTAGTAAAAAAAACAGCCATAAACTGAATAATAAGCAATTTGGATCCGAATATGAAAACAGCATACCGAGGTTTTGGAGTGAAGCTGATACCACTGCCGCTTTTGATTAGCCAAAACCTCAGGATTAAACGATAAGAACGAGCCGTCTTCTTGTGAAGTAGTACCCCAGTTACGCAAAGCCCTTTGCATTTGAGACTTCCATTTTGTAAAATTACTGCTCCCACTTCTATGAATAGAAGAGGTCACAATCTCACTACGACTTCTTCTATGTCCAACAATCCCAGTACTTGGTGAAAATCTCGAACTACTACTCGAGTAAACATTTTGTAACGCCTCGCCAGCAACTCTTACTGCTTCCTCAGAGATTTGCTGTAATACCCTGTAGGGTGATGATGGCAACTCTTCTTGCCCATTGCCTTCTGTCATATTAATTCCTTTACTATAAGAACTCTACAATAAGCAAACAACAACTCCGCCTAAGTCCCAAACAAGTTCACGCCGGCTCTATGGAATTTTAAGCACTTTCCGCATTTTTCCCAAACAACTTACAATAAGCAACAACAACTACGCCTTAGTTCCAAACAAGTTGTGGTCCGTTATATGAATCCTCTCTGACCATGCTTCTCCATTTAAAAGCATTTTTCGCATTTTTTCCAAACAACTATGCAATAAGCATCAATTTATGTTGTTGTTCTCTCACATTATCTGATGGAGAGTTTCAATACATAATTGAAAATTACAGCCAAACTGAACAAACCCATCAAATATTTTTACCCAATTTGAACAAAGTTTGAATCTTTATTCGTTTAACATTGGTAATACTCTTTTTCATCACAACATTCCACGGAGAGTTTCAATGCAAACTTGAAAGTTACAGCCAAATTAAATGGGACCAACCAAGAATCTTAACCCAATATGAAGAAAGTTTGAAGCTTTATTCACTGAGCGTTACCAAAATAAGACCAAAAGGCTGACTTTTGGAACCTTAAGCAAAATGTGAAGTACCCTGTGATTGAGAACAAAGAGGAATAAGGAGAAAACAGTCAGAATCACAAATATATGAAAATTAAACTCCAATTTTGTATTTTAAAAAATGTCTTTCCTTCAAAAACTATAGCCACGCAATCGAATAGGAAATCTGAGGAACACCCAAATTAGATACAATGTGAGAAAAAACAGAAAAAGCGACCAAGTACAAAAAAAAAAAAAAAAAAAAAAAAAAAAAAAAAAAAATAGAAGAGAAATGAGAGTTACGTCTAAAATTGCTGAATCATAATAGTAAATAAGCTGAATTAGTGCAAGAATCTTGGATTCTGGAAAACATGTCGGGACAGAAAAAGCAAAAAAAAAGAAGAAGAAAGATGTGATCTTTTTTTACCCAGAAACAAATAAATGTGATCGTGGTTGGTTAGTTTTTTTAAGGCAAGAGGTTATCTCTGTCGTAATTTGGGGGGGGGCGNGGGGGGGGGGGGGGGGGGGGGTTGTTGGCGGAGGAGAGAGCGAGGAGAAGGAGAAAGTTGCCGAGAATAACGGTGGGGGAGCATGCAAAATGAGCATTGTTATTCATAGGATCAAATCACCGTTATTTTTCATATACTAACGAAGAGGAAAGTCTTCTGGCTATTATTGACCACGAATTTTTACCATGGTAAATTCTTGTGAGTAAATCTCATTTAACCAAAGTTTGTTGTTTTTTAATGAGAACACAAACAATTTTAACCTTTTCTGTTTATCAAAATTGAATAATTTTTAATCTCTTTTACACATGAAAAGTAGTTATATTTCGCTCCCGTTTGGCCGTAGAATTTGGGAGGTTTTTGCAAAATTTGTTTTTAAATATTTGTTTGTTTATAAATTTTGATCATTTTTTGGTAGAATTTGAAAACAAAATCTTCAAATCCCAAAAATAGCATTAGAGTAGTTTTTGAAGTTATTTAATCACAAAATTTTAGATTATTTTCGAATAAAATGCATATCGAAACACAATTTCAACTTTCAAAAAATATTTTTCATCTCATCTTCAAAAACTCATTTTTTTAAATTTCAACCAAAGTTATGTCTAAACTAGCTTCATTAAATGGCTCATAAGGAGCATGTGAGCTGGGGCGGATGTATTATAAGAGTATTAGGTTCACATGAACTCAATAGTTTTGATGCGAGGCGTAAACTTTGTATAAAAATTTATTATAATTACAATAAATAGTATATATAAACTCATAATTTCAAAAATATAATAGGTTCAAAACTAAAAACCTTAAATATTAAATTTAAATCCTGAATTCGTCTTTATACGTGAGCCATTTAAAAGGAAGAGACCATTAGAACACTTACTTTCAATTCATTCCCCAAACATCAAAACAACGTCTTATAATTCCATTGCAAAATAAAAGAGAATTAAAAAAGGACTTTACATCTTTTCCCTTTTTCGAAATAATTTTTTTTTACACCATTTGCCTAGTGATTTTTTGAACTTCTATGAAAAATGAAACTTTGTATTATCACAAAATCTCTTTTAACTTATATGTACCCTACTTACGTGTGATGTATGTCAAAAAAAAAATTAAGCATATCAGAAATCAAAAGAGATTTTGAAACAACTTATTGAATTTGGACCATGAGACTTTTATTTTTAGGAAAATGATATTGTATAATCACTCCCAAATTAATTGTCGAATATATATATATAAAAAATTTTGCTGAAATATAAACAAAATATAATTTTTTGCTGAAATATAAATAGTTTCAATCGTGGGCTAAACGTATATTTGCTCTTTATTGCACGAAGTAAGTCGTTCCAAACTATTAAATTATTTAAGACTGATTCAATTTCTCAAAACAAATATTACTCGGAAGTACTTAGTGTAGTACGTATTTCAAAAAGGGAAAAGAGTCAAATATATCCCTCTATTATTAAAAATTATCCACATATGTCCTCCGTTATACTATCGGTCTAAATCTACGCTTCCCGTTAGCAAAATAATAAAAAATACCCTTATTTCTAACAGTGTTTCACCATGACAATCCAAATCCTACATGATCTGATATTTGGGTGAGGTGGATGTCACGTGGCATGCCACCTCACCATCTTCTTCCTCGCCACCTCGTCGTAGAGTAAGCAAAATCGTCAGAGAACCAAAAAGAAAGGGGAAAGGGAAAAAGGAATCTTCTTTTACTCACATTCTACTGAGTTTTATTTCAAGGTATGAGGGGAAGAAGAAATGGAGGGGGAAGAAGATGGTGACTCAAATATCAAACCATGTAGGATTTGGATTGTTATGGTGGAGCACCGTTAGAAATAAAGGTATTTTTGATTACTTTACTAACGAGAGGATAGATTTAGACCGATAATATAACGGAAGATATATGTGACTAATTTTTAATAGTAGAAGGGTATATCTAACTCTTTTACTTTAAAAAATGGCACAAAAACAAGTCTTTTTTTGTTTTCGACATAAAAACAAATCTATTATCCAAAACTTATATATATATTGCTACTTTGACCACTTTGTGTAGTCGTGTTGCCACGTTCAAGTGTGTACACAGTTGAAAATTCTGAAGAAGTTATGCCTCGTATTTTGTTTTGTAACCAATCTTCGTATTTGACTCAAAAATAGGTATTTAAAAAAGAAAAGGAGAACAATTATCAAGAAATATTCATTAATGGGGTGGGAAAATAACATGTGCAACGTATTAGGATTTCCGGGCACCTATTAATGCTTTGTTTCCTCCATAAAACAAGTCATGTAATTTAAATGCTAGTTATTATTGAGTTTACAGGACAAATATTATCTTATTGCTTGAACCGAAATTTGCTGTTTCGACAAATATATATATATATATATATATATATATATATATATATATATATATATATATATATTTATATATATATATATATATATATATATATATATATATATATATATATATATTTAAGTTATATAAACTGTCAGAGTAAAAAAAAATTTAGTCATGAATTATCTCAAATGTAGCACATCTTTTCTGCTCTCTCTAAATTGATACCCTATGTGCTATGCTCCAATGTACACCTTTTCTTTCTATTCAAGTTGAAACCTAAGAGAAAAAAAAAAAAAAGGACTTTTTTCACTTATAGCGAATGTCAGAAACTTTTTTGCCCGAAAAAATATATAAAATTTGTATTATTTTTATATGTAACTTACAAAATATATATATACACACAAAAAAAAAATTCGGCTATTATTTTAAAAACAGTTATATAGTGTCATTTTACCTAAAAAATTAAATCAGATACCTCAAAAGCTAACTACTTGGGCTCGTGTTAATGCTCAAGCGCTCGTTCTTCCTCCTTTTTGTTTTCATCGTTAATATACTCAGTTTGCTTACGTGAAAAAAAATACGAAAAACAAATTAAAATAATGTACCTTTTTCCCCAAGTCATAATAAATATAGGTGATTTGTAAGGTTTCTTACATTACAATATTATAAATTAGCAAAGAAATTAAAGGGAAAAGAAAAAAAGAAAATCAGACAATCTAATGAAGGTGCTGCAATATATTCAAGATTCTTCTGTGCTCAATATAATCAGCTAATTCACCCTTCCTTGCGTCAACCGATTGTCTCGTTACTACTTATATATTTTAAGTTGATAGGTGCGTGCACCTTCTTTCTGATAATCGTGGTATCAGAATAGCTTGTACACATTTCGACTAATATCACGGAATATATGTTACCTTCCACCGGTATTAATAGAGGGTGACTCTGTTCACCAAAATTTGAATGGACGTTGAAAAAAAAAGTAAGACTTACACTTCTTATAGCAATACAGTCCATTTAAGATCACATTGATCATCCTACATGATTCAGGAATAAAGGAAAGTATTGATTTTGTACAGTTTTCCCCCTTCTCATTTGCTTCTTAAGATATTGGAACAAGATCGGTATGTATTCTCATGTGGGATTTGATGAATAATCGTCTGAGATGGCTTAAATGTATTCGCCAAAGTTTTAGCATTATGGAAACACGTGTCAAATATACAGTTGATTCGAGTATTTTATTATGAACTTGAATTTTTTTCCCTTTTACTTTTATTTTATAACTCAAAAAAAAACATTTTTTGATAGTAATATTTAGTATATAATTTTTAAAAAGTTTATGTTGATTGGTATGAGTTACATGCGCAGCACGCATGCATGCCCAAATATTAGTAGTTCCCAAAAAATTCCAAAGTAAAACCCTAAAGGGGAAAAGGAAATGAAGAAAGGAAATAAAATATAAAAATACAAGAAATGAAGAAAGGAAATAAAATGTAAAAATACAAGATAAGTTATAAATCAGAAGTCGATTGTAATTACAGGAAAAGAAAAAATAATCAGTTGTGGTGAGAAGAGAGCTCTTCATTTTAAGCAAAGAAAAAAAAAATAGAGTAGAGTAAATAACGAACAAATATTAAATTATATCAAATTACACGTTTCATTAATAGATTCAAGTTGGAGGAAGGCCAATTCATTTCCCTACCTTTATACATGCATGGTTTTCAATTAGAATCTATCTGTGTACGATGAAATATAATACTGGTTTTATGGCTTGTTCTTTTCTTAAAATAAAAATATTTACCAAATCGTGTGAAATATGCCTATTTTTAATTTGATATAGAGAAACTAAACTAAAGATTTTGAATTTAATTTAAAAGCCGTAGAGCTTTTGAGCATTGATCTACTCATGCAACGACATCAAGGTATAGAAAATTACTCCTACTTTGAGAATAGAGAAGCTATTTCTGATAAACTCTCGATTCAAAAAATCTTTCGAGAGCATCACTTGGAAAAATCAAATGACTAGATGAATTTTATTCACAAATTAATAAATTACCCTAATTAAAGACAAGTTAATGGTAGATATTATATATCAGTACAAATTCAATTCGGATGATTACCATCATCTATATACTATATATGTTTTTATCTTAAAAATCAAAGGTTTTAACTGCTTGACTTTATCAATAAAATATTAGTCAAATAGCGTGAAATATGCTTCTTATAATATGATGTTAAATAAACAAGTAATTAACTAAACTATAGATTTGAAATCAATTTTAAAAATTTATGAGCCGGGAATAAGTCCATAATGCACAGATACCTAGCTGATAAATTTTCCAATGAATCGGTTTCAGCCAAATACCTAATAGAAAAAAATAATCAAATTATAGTTTAACTATATCACTCCTAATTAAATAAATTAGAAATAATTAGTAGTACTTAATAATTGTCTCAGATATCGAGATAAGAAATATCTCACCCCGTACAAAGCCCCTACCACCACCTCTCTCCCCCCAAATCATTTTGGTATTACCCGGTCTATCAGATAACTTATGGCTTATTCCCCATTATATAAACCATTGTTTACTCCATATTCATTGCGCAAAAAGAAGCATCCTTCTTTCTTCTCACTTTTCTTTCTAATAACACCTACACTTTATTCAAAACTTGCAATGACCCGTAATCTTAAAGAGATTAATGATGAAACCACTACAACAATTACTGAAATCGAGGATTCTCCTCCTCATTTGAATACTCAGGAAGTGTTAGGATCGAAAATAACAAGGCATACTGCAGAAGCTAATAAAGCAACGTAGCGAATCTCGGTGATGATGAATCAGACAAGAAAGAAAATATACTAAAGAAACATACTTTATTAATATGGTTTGGTCAAGTGACCTACATATGATTTACTAACATAAAAGGAAAAAAATACTTATGAGAGAATAAATTCTCCCCCAAAACAAAACTCACCTAATGACTACATTGTGAATTATATTGTTGTGTATGAATAAGGGATCCTCAATTTATAGAGGTCCGCAACCTTTTTCTACAAGAAAAAGATCTGTCAAATATGGAAGAGATATATATTTTTCTTCTAGGAAAAGTACAATCAATTATGGTAAATATTTTCATTCCTTCAAGAATTCAAATATGGAAAGAAAATCAGGACAAAATCCTAACAATTCTACCCTTTGGCCTGAATTTTCTTAACAAAGCTTGATCCTCCTTCTTCACATGATCTTCGTCACTGCTATCTGCTATAGTTAAAAATATGTACAATTTAAAAGTTGGAGACTTGTGCGTTGAAATTGAGCACGGGTTAAAAGTGAAGTCCTATGTTAAAAGTAAGTATGGTTGAAAGTAGGAACTCATGCGTTAAAAGTAAGCATAAGTTGAAAATTGAAGCCCATAATCATGTGTTAAAATAGCTTTTGTCTTAAGATACATCAGCATGATTGTTGAACATATATGGTTGAAAATTTATCGCCATATGTAGTGTTCTTGATAATATTTTTTTTGTTGGTAAAAATCTTCATTATTGTCAAATTAGTTGTTTCTTGATCAAAACCCACCTTGAACCTGTATTCAGCATCGTTGAATCATTAGCTCTGATATCACTTATTGTGATCGAAAATAACAAAGCGTCATATGGAAGCTAATAAAGCAAAGTAACAAATCTGGGTAACAATAAATCAGACAAGAAAGAAATATACTAATAAAACATATTATATTAATATGGTTTGGGCAAGTGACCTACATATGATTTACTAATATAAAAGAAAAAAAACTTATGAGAGAAACAAAACTCTCGTAATGACTACACTGTGGATTTTACTGTTGTGTATGGAGGGATCTTCAATTTATAGAGGTCTGCAATATTTTCCTACAAAAAAGTGATCTGTCAAATATGGAAGAGGTGTATATTTTTCTTTTAAGAAAAGTACAATTAATTATGGTAAATATTTTTCCTTCCCTCAAGAATCCAAATATGGAACGAGAATCAAGACAAGATCCTAACAGGAAGAACTATTCCCTGTCAAAGGAATTTCTAAACAAAACATTCACTAACTAAGCTTCTTAATGGTGATTGACTATGGGGAGTTTCTAGAAAATCCTGAGATAGAGGCTGCTCCTAAGGTAGCAACTTATTTCAAGCGCTACTATGATAGTCTACAACTCAAGCAAGATTTGTTAATGGAAGAAATTAATGATATGCAAAATGATGAAAAGACTAATATATTGAACTTTTTTCTGCATAAAATGTTCAAGGAAATATCAGATTATCCTATGGAGTTACTATTGGGATCGAAATAACATAGTGTATGTGAAAGCTAACATAGATAATTCTGATAACAATAAATTAGACAATAAAGAGAACTAAACTAAAAAAGCAAAAAACTTTAATATGATTGGTCAATTGACCTCCTTCAAGAAAGAGAGTTATAATAAAATTTAATTTACGGCAAAATCCTAAGAAATCTCCCATTGGCCTAAATTTTCTTGGCAAAATTTAATTCTTCTTCTACACATAATCTTCATCACTGCTACTTGACATGATTAGAAATAGGCATAGGTTGAAAAATATTGGTGTCACGACCCAAATTCCCCTCTGTTAAGCATCGTGATGACACCTAGTCTTAGGGACTAGGTAAGCCTAACATATACTGATCAACAATAAATAAATAGCATCTAACAACTTAGAATTTGAATTCTCAATAAACTTATAATTCCCAAAATCGGTAGTACAAGTCATAAACCTTTCTAGGAGTAGTTATACATAATAAATACATCACTGTTCCGGAAAAAATGAAACAATGGAAACGAATACAACAGAAAGTGACTTTAGAGCCTGCGAATGCCCAGCAAATACACCTTGAAGTCTCCATCCACACATAGCGTAAAGTATTAAAACTGACCCGATCTGAAGTACCTGGTTCTGCACAAAAAGATGTACAGAAATGTAGTATGAGTACTGTAACGACCCGGCCGGTCGTTCCGAGAGTTTAGCCCTGTTTCTCCCTATTTATGCTTCATTATTTGTTGTTCAGCTCTATTATGCTGTGTCAAATCGGTTGTCTCGGGTTCGGAGTGATTTTTTTGAAAGGAATGAGACACTGAGTCTCTTAAGTTTGGTTATTAGTGAAAAAGTCAACCGAAAGTTGACTTATAAGTGAATGATCTTGGAATTTGGTTGTTATGGTTCAGATATCTTCGTTAGGTGATTTAGGACATAGGAGCGTGTTCGGAATGTTATTCGGATGCCCGTGGTAGAATTAGGCTTGAATTGGCGAAATTAGATTTTTGCCAATTTTCGATCGGCAATGGAAGTTTGATATCGGGGTCGGAATGGAATTCCATAAATTAAAATAGGTTCGTAGTGTCGTTTGTTATGTGTGTGCAAAATTTCAGGTAATTCGGGCGTGGTTTGGTTAGTTTCGGCATCATTGGCGAATTTTGGAAGTTTAGAAATCCTTAGGCTTGAATCGGGGTTAATTCGGTGTTTTGATATTGTTGTGAGTGTTCCGAAGGGTTGACTAAGTTCGTGGGATGATATGCAACATATTGGTATGTTTGATTGAGGCCCCGAGGGGTTCAGGATGATTTCGAATGGTTATCGAAGAGTTGGAAAAATTGGAGTTGCAGCTGAAGTTGTTGTTTTCTGTCATAACTGCACCTGCAGATTGGGGACCGCAGGTGCGAGCATCGCAGATCGAATCGAAGGTGCGAGTATTGGAGGCCTAGGGATTTTCGCAGAAGCGGAGAAGGGGCCACACCTGCGAGCCCGCAGGTGTGATGGGGCGACCACAGGTGCGAAGTTGGGCGTAAGTGAGTTCTGCAGATGCGCACGTGGGACCGAAAGTGCGAGTCCGCAGGTGCGAGAATAGTGTCGGCAGGTGCGGAATCTCTGGAAGAGCCTATATAAGTTGCACTTCGCGAATTTTTCTTATTTCCACCATTTTTGAAGACGTGTTTGGAGCATTTGAGGGTGATTTTTGAGGAGAGATTCAAGGATTATCAGTGAGGTAAGTTACTTGATCCTAATACTTGATTCTATGATGATTTTCAATTAATTAAACATGAAATTTGTGGGATTTAATGGTAAAAATTGAGGGGTTAGGGCTTGAAAATTTGAAGGTTTGATTTGGGGATTTGAGGGGTCATATATGATCAGATTTTGATGAATTTGGTATGTATAGACTCGTGAGTGAATAAGGATTTCAGTTTTGTAATTTTTGTCGAATTTCGAGACGTGGGATCGGGATCGGGTTTGGCCAAATTCAGGATTTGTGATGTAATTTGATAATTTTGATGTGGGCTTCGTTCCTTTAGCATGTATTAATGATATGATACTGATTTTGGATAGATTCGGGGCGATTTGAGACCGAGTCGAGCGACAAGGGCTTCACGGAGTAGATTTTCGTCCGGTTTGAGGTAAGTAACGCTTCCAAACTTGGTTATGAGGGTTCGAAACCCCGAACTATGTGTTATGTGGTTAGGATTGGGTGACGCACATGCCAAGTGACGGGCGTGCGGGCGTGCACCGTGATACTTGTAACCTGGTTCATTCCATGGAACCGTTTATTGGTTCTCTCTTGTTGATATTTGTGCTTCTGTCAATGTGACTGATGTGAACATGCTAGAAATCATGCTAACTACTATGTTAAGGCTTCACGACCGTTGAGACCCAAGCGGTCGTCTTAATGCAAATATTCTAGAAATCATGCTAGATATTATGTTAAGGCTTCACGCCAATGTTGTTAAGACCCGAGTGGTCGTTCATTGCTGTCATCTCATGTGTTTCATTGATATTATATACTCAGTCCTGTCATTGCATATCATATCATATCTCAGTCTCGGTAATTATTGTTTTGCACATTATATCATTGATTCGGGCTAGTTCATGCATTGTGAGACCATGTGAGCGAGACTGGAGAATGATGACTGAGTGAGGCCAAGAGCCTGATATTGAGTGACAGATATGGGATCAGACTACATGCCGCAACATGTTATATTGATTATGCCTGGAGCTGGCTTATGTTAGCGCTTGGGTTGTAGGATCCCCTCCGGAGTCTGTAACACAACCCCAGTGAGCGTAGTGATATTGCAGGGATGGATCTTCCCTAGACATAGATCTTGTCCGAAGTGTGTATATTTGGAGATGGATCTTGTCCATGAGGCTGGATTGGCCTGTTTCCTCGGTACTGAGTGACTGATGTCAGTGATATTTGAGGGATGGATCTTCCCTGGGCCGTTGAGCCATATATACAGTACCGAGTGGTCGTGAGGTGTATCATTATTTGGAGATGTATCTTCTCCATAGGGCTGGATCGGACTTCCTCAGTACTGAGTGACTTCTGTCTGATGTGTATATATTCTGGGATGGATCTTCCCCTGGGCCATGCGAGCCATATACAGTACTGAGTGGACGAGTATTTGAGAGTGGGAGCATATTGTGCATTTCATACTGTTGATGCATTGGCATGTAGAATACGTTGAGTTATATATATGTTAAACTGTTCGGAACAATACTTATCTTATCACTTTGAGCTGTCTAGTTAAATGAAAGCATGCCTAAATTCCTGTACATTGATTCTGTCATAAATGTGGAGGTTTAGTCCGTCAGTACCTCTCAGCCCACAGTTTGGGCTTGTTACTTACTGAGTTGGTGTACTCACGTTACCCCTTGCACCTTGTGTGCAGATTCAGGTATCCCAAGTCACGCTAGTGCCAGTTGATTGGTTGTTGCGGTTCATCTTCGGAGAGAGCAAGGTAGCTGCTTGGCGATCGCAGACCCGCCTTTATCCTTCCCTATCTTCCTTTGTGTATTCTGTTAGTTATTTCTCAGACAATTGTTGTCTTGATGTATTTTGGCATAGTTGTAGTATGGATCATGACTTAGTGACACCAGATTTTGGGATTTCTCTTTTATTACAGTATTTTGGATTGATTTTACCTTTTATTTCAATTTTCCTCTGACGAAAACGGTTAATATTTAAATATTGTTATGATATAAATTGAATTGGTTAAGAGTGTAGTCTTGCCTAGTTCCTTGATAGGCGCCATCACGACCGAGTTGGTTTTTGGGTCGTGACAAGTTGGTATGAGAGCCTAGGTTACATAGGTCTCACAAGTCATGAGAAGGTTTAGTAGAGTCTTGTGGATCGACACGAAGACGTCTGTACTTATCTTCGAGAGGCTGCAGAACCCTTAGTAAAATCTCACATTCTTGAATTCTTGTCGTGCGAATCCGTTACTTCTGGTGACTAAGCTTATATTGTTTCATTCTCTCACAGATGGTGAGGACACGCGCTACCGATCAAGGTGATCAAACACCAGTTGGGCCCGTGAGAGGTCGAGGCCGCGGTCGAGGTCGTGGTAGAGAGAGGGGTGCAGCCCGCGCAGCAGCCGGAGCAGTACCTATGGACCCTCCTGTTATTCCAGATCAGGTCTCAGCTGTAGATGTTCCAGCGGAATCGGCCCAGGCACCGACATAGCCTATTGTTATTCCGGGTCTTCACGAGACCTTGGCTCAGATTTTGACCGTGTGCACCAGTCTTGCACAGGCGGTCACTGTTTCTACTACAACCGCTATTTCTCAGGTCGGGGGAGGCACTCAGACTTCTGCTGCTCGTACACCTGAGTAGGTTATTCAGGGACTTCAGACACCGGAGGCACCTCCAGCTCATCCGGTTGCACCTGCTCAGGACTATGTGATTCCAGTCATGCCTGATGACGAGCACTGTAGATTGGAGAGGTTTGGTAGACTTCAGCCTCTGACTTTCAGTGGTGCCGAGGGCGTGGATGCCCAGGGTTTCTTAGACAAGTGTTAGAGGATTCTACGTACATCGGGTATATTGGACACCAGTGGGGTCTCGTTCACTACTTTCTAGTTTTCAGGAGCTTCTTTTACTTGGTGGGAGGATTATGAGAGGCGTAGGCCTGTTGGTGCAGCGCCCCATACCTGGTAGCAGTTTTCCACTCTCTTCCTAGAGAAGTATGTACCACAATCCCGCAGAGAGGAGCTGCGCAAGCAGTTTGAGCAGTTGCGTTAGGATAATATGACCGTGACGCAGTATGAGATGAGGTTTTCAGAGCTAGCCCGTCATGCGATTTGGTTGGTTCCTTCAGAGAGAGAGGGTATTGGGTGCTAATTTTGAGCAGGTTGTTGATATTGCCCGAGAGATTGAGTCAGTTCGTCGTAAAGGAGCGAGATGAGAGGGAGGTCAAGAGGCCTCGGGGATCTGGTAGTGTTCCCTCCAGGGGTCAGTTTCAGCATAGCAAAGGCTGCCCATCTAGGCCTGTTCATCCAGCTCGCCCAGCTCATAGTGGCGCACCATCGGAACATGGTCCCCGCAGTTCTCATCAGGGCCACTAATCATTTAGTGCCCTTTCAGTCCAAAGTTCATTCAGTGCACCGTCAATTCAAGGCTTTCCCATGCTAGGCTCTTTGACAAGTTATCCCGGTGCTAGGGGTTCCCTTCAATCCCCACCACCATTCATTGAGAGGGGTTGTTTTGAGTGTGGAGATCCGGGTCATATCAAGAGGTTTTGTCCCCGTCTTACGGGAGGTCCATCTCAGCGGAGGAGTCAGCCCGCGGCTTTAGTCGCAGTTACTGCACCACACGCCAGGCAGCTAGGGGTGGGGGTCAGGAAACTAGGGGTCACCCTAGAGGGGGAGGTCGATCTGGTGGTGATCAGGCCCGATTTTATGCACTTTCAGCCAGACCAGATGCTATGGCTTCAGATGTCGTGATCACAAGTATTGTTTTAGTCTGTCACGAGGTGCTTCAGTTTTATTTGATTCCGGTTCCTCATATTCATATGTTCATCATATTTTGCCCATTTTGTTTCTGGATATTCCTGTGAGTCTTTAGTTACATCTGTTCATGTATCCTCCCTGTGGGCGATACTGTTGTTATGGACCACGTGTGTCAGTCATGTGTGGCGTTTATTGGGGGTCTGGAGACCCGGGTGGATTTTTTATTGCTCAGTATGGTTGAATTCGAAGTGGTTTGAAAGGGAAATTCTGAATTCTTAGGTAGTAGGATGATCTCAGATGATCAGATAGATGATATTACTTTTAGGTATGACTCGATGAAGGTGTAAGTTTTAGAAGATGCTCCGTGTCATGATTTATGGATACCTCATTGTTGAGGCGGCACTCTCCTTGTTGGTCGGCTGCGGGTATTCAATTTGGCCTTGTAACACCTATAGATTGTAGGGGTATTCCTTGTGGAGTTATCGTGTATTGGACAAGTATTAGACATTCAGGCGATAGAGTTGAGATCAGATATGGTGATTTGTGTGCTATGAGGGTTTGGAGTCTGGGAACTCGAATGAGTAGATAATTTCATAGTTGAGAGATGTAGAGACGTAGCAAAGGTTAGTCAGAGGTTAGCGTGTGTTGTGATTAAGTCATTATAGACCTTCAGAGGGTCATTTGTATGTTATGCATGGCCGGATTGATTTGGGGTCCCTTTGTAGGACCAGTGGAGATAGGTGTTTTGCACCGAGTCAGATTGATTGGCTCCGTAGTGCTATTGTGAGGGGCATGTCAGTTAGTGGTTGTTGGTCTTATCTGTGCTCTGGGACGGTTTAGGAGTTACTCGTCCTGCTACGGGAAGCGACGATTCATTGGTTTTAGTCACGCATAGTGCGGTTCTGTTTTGATCTTATAACGAGATTTGAGTAAGTTAAAGTGGTTGGGTATTATAGGATTGAGGCGTATTGGTTGTGTTCTTTCGGGTTCGTATGGCATAGTAGCATCAGATTCCCCGTGGTTATAGTAATGCACCTTGAGTACTTAATGTCGGGTTTCGCGCGATTATTGATTTTGAGCAAGGCCGAGCGAGGTATATAATATGGACCAACGTTCGGACGGGGGTCGCGCATTGAGGTGAAGTTATGTTGAGATATGATCCTTGTGTGTTGATTCGTGCGTTTTGGTTTTGCGGTGTGTGAGGAGTTCTTAGCATTGCGTTGTAGTGATACCCGTTGATCTTGCGGGATGGTTTCCTTGTTTGATTTCATTTATCAGGTTTGAGTTCATTTGGGATGTTGCTTATTTGTGCATGAACTACACAGATTGTGACTTTAGGCTGTATTGATACATCATGTCGCTAGAGCAGTTGTGGTAGATGAGATGAGGTCGTCGTACCTAGAATGGGTGCTATCGGATATGGTTGCAGCATATTTGGGAGAATATTGATGCTAATCGGCTTAGAAATTTTGCTATATTTCCTATAGAAAGAGGGGGGGGGGGGGTTCCATCATTTGTTGATCCGACAAATGATTATGGGTTTCTACGTGTTTTCTTCATCATTGGCAGTATATGAAGGTGTTAGAATGGGTCTCTGTTTGATTATAGGTTTATTACCGGCAATGGGTTGCTTGAGCAGCTGCTGCGATTAGAAATTATCGCTACGAGTGTTTGAGATAGTGGGATATCATGTGATTTCGTCTTGAGTTATGGATATGGTTGGATACAACTTGTTCAGACTTATACAATGTGTGGATGCGTGATTCTGATCTTATAGATAGGTTCGGATGTGGAAATTGAGATTCTAAGGCTTATGGGTTAGGTTGGATGAAGAAAGTTTTGAATGTGTGGTGTTATCAGATCTACGGGTCAGGGTGTCGTGGGATCACCCCGGGTATGTGCGTGGTAAGGTTATCCGGCAATTTGATGTCTTCTGGAACAACTCTTAGCATGTTCGAGGACGAACGTTTGTTTAAGAGGGGGAGAATGTAACGACCCGTCCGGTCGTTCAGAGAGTTTAGCCCCGTTTATCCCTATTTCTGCTTCATTACTTGTTGTTCAGCTCTACTATGTTGTGTCGGATCGGTTGGCTCAGGTTCAGAGTGATTTCTTTTTGAAAGGAATGAGACACTTAGTCTCTTAAGTTTGGTTATTAGTGGAAAAGTCAACCGGAAGTTGACTTATAAGTGAATGATCTAGGAATTTGGTTGTTACGGTTCAGATATCTTCGTTAGGTGATTTGGGACTTAGAAGCATGTTCAGAATGTTATTCGGAGGTCCGTGGTAGAATTAGGCTTGAATTGGCAAAATTGGATTTTTGGCGATTTCCGGTTGGCAGTGGAAGTTTGATATTGAGGTCTGAATGAAATTCCGGAAGTTGGAATAGGTTCGTAGTGTCGTTTGTGATGTGTGTGCAAAATTTTAGGTAATTCGGGCGTGGTTTGGTTGGTTTCAGCATCGTTGGCGAATTTGGAAGTTTAGAAACCCTTAGGCTTGAATTCGGGGTTGATTCGGTGTTTTGATATCGTTTTGGGTGTTCTGAAGGGTCAACTAAGTTCGTGGGATGATATGTGACGTATTGGTATGTTTGGTTGAGGCCCCGAGGGGCTTGGGATGATTTCGAATGGTTATCGGAGAGTTGGAAAAATTGGAGTTGTAGCTGAAGCTGTTGTTTTCTGTCATAACTGCACCTGCGGATTGGGGACCGCAGGTGCGAGCATCACAGATCGAATCGTAGGTGCGAGTATTGGAGGTCTGGGGCTTTATCGCAGAAGCGGAGAAGGGGCCACACCTGCGAGCCTGCAGGTGTGAAGGGGCGACTGCAGGTGCGAAGTTGGGCGTAAGTGAGTTCCGCAGATGCGCACCTAGGACCGTAAGCGTGAGTCCGCAGGTGCGAGAATAGTGTCGGCAGGTGCGGAATCTCAGGCAGAGCCTATATAAGTTGCACTTCGCGAATTTTTCTTATTTCCACCATTTTTGAAGGCGGGTTTGGAGCTTTTGGGGTGATTTTTTGGGAGAGATTCAAGGATTATCAGTGAGGTAAGTTACTTGAGACTAATACTCAATTCTATGATGATTTTTAGTTAATTAAGCATGAAATTTGTGGGATTTAATGGTAAAAATTGAGGGGTTAGGGCTTTGAAATTTGAAGGTTGATTTGGGGATTTGAGGGGTCATATGTGATCGGATTTTGATGAATTTGGTATGTATAGACTCGTGAGTGAATAAGGATTTCAGTTTTGTAGTTTTTGTCGAATTTCGAGACGTGCGGTCGGGGGTCGGGTTTGGCCAAATTCAAGATTTGTGATGTAATTTGATAATTTTGATGTGGGCTTCACTCCTTTAGCATGTATTAATGATATGATAATGATTTTGGATAGATTCGGGGTGATTTGAGGCTGAGTCGAGCAGCAAGGGATTCATGGAGTAGATTTTTGTCCGGTTTAAGGTAAGTAACGCTTCTAAACTTGTTTCTGAGGGTCCGAAACCCCGAACTACGTGTTATGTGATTAGGATTGGGTGACGCACATGCCAAGTGACGGGCGTGCGGGCATGCACCGTGATACTTGTGACCTGGTTCATTCCATGACACCGTTTATTGGTTCTCTCTTGTTGACATATGTGCTTTTGTCAATCTGACTGATGTGAACATGCTAGAAATCATGCTAACTACAATGTTAAGGCTTCACGCCGATACTGTTGAGACCCGAGCGGTTGTCTTAATGCAAACATGCTAGAAATCATGCTAGATATTATGTTAAGTCTTCACGCCGATGTTGTTAAGTGGTTGTTTATTGTTGTCATCTCATGTGTTTCATTGATATTATATACTCAGTCATGTCATTGCATATCAAATCATGTCTCAGTCTCGATACTTGTTGTTTTGCACATTATATCATTGATTCGGGCTAGTTCATGCATTGTGAGCCCATGTGAGCGAGACAAGAGAGTGATGGTTTAGTGAGGTCGAGAGCCTGATATTGAGTGAAAAATATGGGATCGTGCTGCACGCCGCAACATGTTATATTGATTATGCCTGGATCTGGCTTATGTTAGCTCTTGGGATATAGGAGCCCCTCCGGAGTCCGTAACACACCCCTAGTTAGCGCAGTGATATTGGAAGGATGGATCTTCCCTGGACATGGATCTTGTCCGAAGTGTGTATATTTTGGGATGGATCTTCTCCATGCGGCTGGATTGGCCTGTTTCCTAGGTACTGAGCGACTGATGTCAGTGATATTTGAGGGATGGATCTTCCCTGGGCCGTTGAGCCATATACAATACCGAGTGGTCGTGAGGTGTATCATTATATGGAGATGGATATTATCCATAGGGCTGGATCATCCTTCTTCAGTACTGAGTGACTTCTGTCTGATGTGTATATATTCTGGGATGGATCTTCCCCGGGCCATGCAAGCCATATATAGTATTGAGTGGGCGAGTATTTGAGAGTGGGAGCGCATTGTGAATTTCATACTGTTGATGCATTGGCATATAGAATACGTTGAGTTATATAAATGTTAAATTGTTCGGAACAATACTTATCTTATCACTTTGAGCTGTCTAGTTAAATGAAAGCATGCCTAAATTTCTGTACATTGATTCTGTCATAAATGTGGAGGTTTAGTCTGTCACTACCTCTCAGCCCACAGTTTGGGCTTGTTACTTACTAAGTTGGTGTACTCACCTTACCCCCTGCACCTTGTGTGCAGATTCAGGTATCCCAGGTCACGCTAGTGCCAGTTGATCGTTTGCTGCGGTTCATCTTCGGAGAGAGCGAGGTAGCTGCTTGGAAATCGCAGACCCGCCTTTCTCCTTCCCTATCTTCCTTTGTGTATTCTGTTAGTTATTTCTCAGACAATTGTTGTCTTGATGTATTTTGGCAAAGTTGTAGTATGGCTCATGACTTAGTGATACCAGATTTTGGGATTTCTCTTTTATTACATTATTTTTGGTTGATTTTATCTTTTATTTCGGTTTTCCTCTGATGGTAACGGTTAATATTTAAATATTGTTATGATATAAATCGAATTGGTTAAGAGTGTAGGCTTGCATAGTTCCTTGATAGGCGCCATCACGACCAGGTTGGTTTTTGGGTCGTGACAAGTACACCACGATGGTACTCAGTAAGTATCAAACCTAACCTCGGTAGAGTAGTGATGAGGCCAGGTCGAGACACTACCGAATATATATAACCTACATGATATGACTCAATCAAACAAGAAAGGGCCATCAAAGTAATACCGATAGCAAAAGAATATGAAGTTGCAAGCAGTAGTAATGATATGAGAAAAAGGAAACACGAATGGCAACAAGAATCCACCAGGAAAATCAAATAACAACATATTTGGGTAACGGCCAAGTGTAAAATGTGCTCAAGTAGAGAAAACAATATCAAATCAACTGAACAAGTGCTTCTAGAACACGATTCCAATAATTCCAACAACTCTTCAACACACACGACACCTTGTGCCCACATATTTCCATCTCACTTCGCATAACGACATCCACATGCCATTTGGTACATAATATCCGTGCCAATTACTACTTAAGATGTTCAAGAGATTTCATCTATATATATGTCAGGAAGTAAATCAATAGTTTTTAGATCAAGTAGGAAATCAGTGAGAAAGATGAGGTTTGGTTTTAGAAATCAATTTAGTAAGGAAAATAACATTTTTCAAATAAAATTCAACATTGACTAACTATTGCATTTAATATTGAGTTTATTAGTTTAAAACATAATGACACTTCTTTTGTAATTAAAATAAAACCTCAGAAAAGTTGAGAAGATTAAGTTAAGAAAACAATTGAAGTAAAATATGACAACTAGTAGAAATAATAAGTATAGAATAATCAGCGGGTTCTAGATTAAAGTCACACAAGGTAACATGATGTTAGTTCTTTCATTTATAAAATACTATCTTACTAACAACTCTGCAGGGCAGGAAATAATGACTTAACATAATAAATTCACTTTGAGGATCGATAATTTGCAGAAATAAATAACTCAAGGGTCTAATCAGTATCCAGCTATAATTAATCCTTAAGTGAAATGTAAAACTACCGAATGATTTACACAGTCAGAGAGAAATACATAAACATATATATTGATGCAGTGTGCATCCCGATCCCACCAATCCTCCCTTATTCTTACTTAACAATTACAATAAAAGTAAATAATATATATATGTTGCGGCGTGCAACCCGATCCCACCAATCCTCCCTTATTCCTCCTTAACAATTACAATGAAAGTAAATAGTATATATATGTTGTGGCGTGCAACCCGATCCCACCAATCCTCCCTTATTCCTCCTTAACAATTACAATGAAAGTAAATAGTATATATATGTTGTGGCGTGCAACCCGATCCCACCATATATCATTATCAACATAATAATTCACCCTTATTACTTCGTATCAATCCACCCTTATTCCTCCTGTTGCGGCGTGCAACCCGATCCCACCGAATAATCATATTCACCCTTATTCCTCCTCATCAATCCTTTCTTATTCCTCCTGTTGCGGCGTACAACTCGATCCCACCATATAATAATATAAATAAATCAACCACAATTCAAAAACCTAATTACAAGAAATTCTACAACAAAAAGTATGAGTACACGGCAACAAGCGTACCCCGTAACAATAAATGAATACAACAACCTTTACAAGGAAACAAGAAATGTAAGGCACGTGATAACTGCACAGGTATTCACAACAGCTTGAACTCATAACAGATGAGCACGTAATCATAGAATAACTCAATAGTTAAGAGGTAACAAGATAATAAAGAAGGAAATGACAACAATCAAGGCATATAGAGGCCAAATAACAAATAGGAAACAAATAAGGACCAACATCATCATATAGAACAAGTGAGAGTAATCTAACCAAGAGATACCACATTTTATGACTATTTACTTAAAAGTATAGAAAGAGACTAGGCAATCTAACCGGCCAATACCACATATAAACTGTGTACCCACTCGTCACCTTGCGTACACGACTTTCACATATCAAAATAACATAATTGACTCAATTCCTAAGGGGTGGTTTCCCCCACACAAATTTAGACAAGATACTTACCTCAATTCGGCCAATTCATTACACAATTTAGCTTTTACTTTAAAAATTCACCAACGCTCGACTCAATCTAGCCAAAAACTACTTAAATACATCAAACAATGCAAGAGAAAATGAATTCAATTAACAAATCTAAAATACTTATACAATTGCAAAAAGTCAATAAAGTCAACTCCCGGGGCCCGCACTTCGGAACCCAAAAAAAATTACAAAACCCGAACACCCATTCCGATACGATTTCAACAATACCAAAATTATCAAGTTCCGATACCAATTTGTCCTTCAAATCATGATTTTTACATTTTGAAAGATTTCCTAAATTTCCCCCAAATTCCCAACTTAATTCACTAATTAGATGATGAAAATAGCAGTGGATTCATGAAATATGATAAAATTCGGGTAGAGAACACCTACCCCAATGATTTGATTGAAAAACACACGAAGAATCACCCAAAACCGAGCCCTGGAACTCCGAAAATGGTGAAAATGGAAAACCCTCGGAATGGAGTACTATTTATTCTGCCCAGATTCTAAAGCATCGCGAATGCAGAAGAAGACTCGCGTTCCCGAATAAGGGAAAATGAAGGTTGCCAGGATAAGCTACGCGAACGCGACAGACAGCTCGGTAACGCGGAGAGGGAATTTTTTTGGTCCAAGGACTGGTCTACGCGAACGCAAGAAATAATACGCGAATGCGAAGGATGGGATGACATACCTTCGCGAACGCGGGAAAAAAGACGCGAACGCGAAGAGGAAGTAGTCACCAGTGCCCATCTCCCACTTTCTACTACGCGAACGCGATTAAACAAACACGAACGCGAAGAAGGGAAAGGGCAAAACTTCGCGAACGCAAAAAATAAATATTCCACCCTCTAAATTAACATTACGCGAACGCGATTAAGGAAACCAGGTAGCAGAAAAAAACAGTTCAAAAATAGAAGGAAATGGCACGTAGCCTATCCAAAACACACCCGAGGCCTCCAGGACCCCGTCTAAACCTACCAACCAGTTCTATAACCTAATACGGACTCGCTCGAGGTATAAAATCTCATCAAATAATGCCAAAACGATGAATCGCACCATGAATCGAACTATAAACGTCCAAATCTTCCAATTTGGAAATTTCACCGCTTAAGCTTCCAAAAACTAGAATCTTTCTTCCAATTCGATTCTGAATCATTCGGTAACTGAATCCCACCATGCACGCAAGTCGATATACCTAATGTGAAGCTTCTCAAAGCCATGTGCCGCCGAACGGAGCTTAAATTCTCAAAAGACCGGTCGGGTTGTTACAGTCTCCCCCTCTTAAAATAAACGTTCGTCCTCGAACGTGCCAAGATTCGTCTCGAAGTCTTCAAATCACTAAATGCACACTTCCACATACACCCGCGAGTGATCCCATGTCACCCTAAGCTATATGGGTCTGACGACACCATCTCAACTGCAATTTAGTTTTTCTACCAACACCGATAAGTCTCATACCTCAAATTCTCACCTTCCATTCATTTCCAAAAGACTCGATTCTAAATCCATATCCGGTATCGGTGTCAACCAGCTGCATCAACTCATGACTACACCCACAAGGTACAACTACACACCATAATACACCACTCGTAGGCTTATAATAACACTTCTGATCACAACAACTGCCCGAATTTATTTCAACCCCGATAATTAGCCTCATATCCGATAGAACTCTGTTTCAAACCTCCATAACACTAATAATGATGCAGTAAACATGAAGAACTCATAATTAGATGCCCAAATCACTAATCCACGACTAACACCACCGGGGTACATATCCCGTAAGCTAAAACTCAAGAACCGCGAAACGATAAAGACTAAATATGAAAAGAGAGACACATAAGGAAACTATCAAACAAGCCCGACAGACACAACTCTCTATCAATATTAACCTACAAACAATATCACAAGGTGAGAATTAATGCACATGAAAAAATCTACAGGATCCCATCCTGATACAACTTCCACCACGGTACTTACCCCGATTCAAACCTATCGAGTCACAAGAGATCACGAGGGCCTCTCCCTCAACTCTAAATCACCTATCGAATATATATCATACCAATTGAAATCTTCCACTAACTCAGTTCTGCCAATAACATCACAATACTCACTGAACTCTCACCCTGGTACGATAGATCAAACCTTCGGTCTAAGAACCTCCTTTCAGCCAATACCAGTAGCCTAGCTAACAACTCATCACAAGACCACACAAATTATCACCTAACAAGGTCCGTACACCCAACAAGAAACAACCCCGGCATGAAGAAAAATAAAAGGAAATCAAGGTACGAGGATTATCTAACAAGTGCAACCGATATAATGACAAGGTATAGTTTTATCAACTTATACCACAGAGGGAAAGCAAAGCACAATATAAACATAAGGAAAGAGCATCCCACATAACATCTGCTGCGGCGTGCAGCCCGCTCCCAAATACTCATCAAGCCAAAGTGCTCGGTTTCACTGATCGCATGGATACTGATGTCAAGCACAACAAAGTGCACAAGTAAAATTGTGGAAAAATGAATAGAAATAATAAAACATGGAAGAAACCCAGCACAAATAAGGTGCAGTGAGAAAATCAACATCACGAGGGCTATCTTTCCCATATCGCTAAGAGGCTTGAAAAGAATTTGCGTGGAGAGCAATCACACAACCCCAAAGCCCATCACAACATAAGAGAGTAGAACATAACATAGACCAGGGGCACACATAACATCCATTCTGCCCGGTAATATAACCATGATCTCAAGCTCACAAGAGTACCCAATCCTGACCTGATATAAAATAAACATTCCTGTTGAGATTTCAAACAACTCCCCACCTAATCCTGATTCTTCCCAATTAGGTGAACATACTTCCAAAAGTCCATAGCAACCTATCGATAATGTATGCTATCAGTTATCCCATTCTCAACATGCCTTCACAATCCGCAAACAAGAAATAGCCTGCATATGGGGACATTTATCCCCAAAACCTCAAGAATACCGAAATGCCACTAGCCACACACTCGCAAACCAAAACTCAAGGGTCTTTCCTAAAATTCACGTTCTGCACATATGATATCCAATAATACCAACCTTCTATTAACTTCTGATATCTCTACAGGAGAAAACCATAATGTACAACATATTCCTTATGCCCATAGCAGCTACCCGACTCAAGCCGTTTCTGAAACCATCGAGAACCCTCCAAGATCCGCCCGTATACACCTAAGCCATCAGGACCACATCTCCCCAACTCAACTGAATCACACAAACTGTCCAACCCAAAAGTGCTGCCACATATTCTGGTAGAGAATTTCCATTCAAAAGGACCAATTACTTCCATTGTTATACTGACCCAACACCACAAAGCTGACCTATTTCTTCGAATACTCCTCGTCTTTCCTATGGGATAACACTCCTCCCTATCTATACACAATGATCCCAACCAAATCCCAATGCAGAAAATGATTGCATGAACCACGTAACCCGAAAGCTCATAAACCACTATATTTCCTCTGAAGCACCCCGTAATGCCGCAACCAAGATGCCCACGCTGAATAGACCTCTTGTGAATCTGAAGTTGTTTCTCTGACTTCCCTTGAATACTGAAATGGATACCCATTAATGACGTAGAAACACTGCAAGCCCCAACATCGTCCCATGCAAGATCTCATGTCTTAATCATATACAATTTTCGCGGAACCTCCCAATACCATAAGTATATATACACATATCAAGTTCAAACTGATGTAACACCTAACTCTGCAATCTGACTGCCGCTATGGACTCCCCCACTTGGCGCGAAGCCATAGAAAACAAAATTCGATGATCCGCAAAACTACCCTTCACAACTCGTACAACGCCAATCACAAGGTACTCATAGTCATCTACTAAGCGCACATCCATTCTCGTAACAATCAAACTTGCTCCCTCTAGTGCCTTGAATGATAAAAATGCATCTTCCACGGAGTAGAAACCTCATGTGGACAAAATAGTCTCCAATATCATCAACTATCCCCAAGTCAACATCCACCTCGTGACCCTACCACGATCGCGACCACTAGTTAACCAATTAAACCTTCCCAAGCTCGTACAATTCAGTCAGATGCCAGAACCCGTTGCACCTCCCTATGAGAATAGCTGAAGAGTCTCTTAATACCTCTGCATTCTTAGTCTGGACGACACGTTGAGACAATGTTTGAGCATCCTGACTCCCTCATAGTCCATCCACCACATCATGAACAGTTGGCGCATAGCTGATATCAGGTGCGCAATATAATACACGAGAAAATGCAAAAAAAGGACATAAAATATATGCTTCGAGCTGAATCAATGTCGCACGATAGGGAATGAAAGAGGTGAAATTTCTTAATAGTTTTCGTAGCCTCTCGAAGATAAGTACGGACGTCTCCATAACGATCCACAAGACTCTACTAAACCTGCTTATGAATCGTAGAACCTATGAACCTAGAGCTCTAATACCAACTTGTCACGACCCAAATTCTCCTCCGTTGGGCATCATGATGGCACCTAGTCTTAGGGACTAGTTAAGTATAACATATACCGATCAACAATAAATAAATAGCATCTAACAACTTAGAAATTGAATTCTCTATAAACTTACAATTTCCAAAACCGGTAGTACAAGTCATAAGCATTTCTAGGTGTAGTTATACATAATAAATACATCACTGTTCCGAAAATAAATGAAACAATGGAATGAATACAACAGAAAGTGACTTCAGAGCCTCCGAATGCCCAACATGTACACCTTGAAGTCTCCAGTCACACTGAGCCTACGTATCAAAATCGACTCGATCCAAAGTACTTGGTTTTGCACAAAAAGATGTGCAGAAGTGTAGTATGAGTACACCACGCTGGTACTCAGTAAGTATCAAGCCTAACCTCGGTAGAGTAGTGATGAGGCCAGGTGGAGACAATACCGAATATATATAACCTGCAAGATATGACTCAATCTAACAAGGAAGGACTATCAAATTAATACCGATAGCAAAAGGATATCAAGTTTCAACCAATAATAACGATAAGAGGAAAAGGAAACACGAATGGCAATAAGAATCCACCAGGAAAATCAAACAACAACATATTTGGGTTACGGCCAAGTGTAAATGTGCTCAAGTAGAGAAAACAATATCAAATCAACCGAACAAGTGCTTCTAGAAAACGATTCCAATAATTCCAACAACTCTTCAACACACACGACACCTTGTGCCCACATCGTTACATCTCACTTCGCACAAAGACATCCACGTGCCATTCAGTACATAATATCCGTGCCAATTACTACTTAAGATGTTCAACAGATTTCATCTCTCTCTCTCTCTCTCTCTCTCTCTCTATATATATATATATATATATATATATATATATATATATATATATATATATATATATATATATATATATATATATATATATATATATATATATATATATATATATATATATATATATATATATCAGGAAGTAAATCTATAGTTTTTAGACCAAGTGGGGAATCAGTGAGAAAGATGAGGTTTGGTTTTATAAATCAATTTAGTAAGGAAAATAACGTTTTCAAATAAAATTCAACATCGAATAACTATTGCATTTAATATAGAGTTTATTAGTTTAAAATATTGTAACGACCCGATCGGTCATTTTGATCTCTAGCGCATAGTTCAGCGGTTTGAAGCCGTGAGAAGCTCCATTTCAGGTATTATGACTTGTAGGTGTGGTTGGAATTGAATTTTGGAAAGTTTAGAGTTGATTTGGAAAGAAAATTCTCATTTCAGAAGCCTTAAGTTGGAAGAATCAACTAAGATTGTAATCTTGAGTAAACGACCTCCGAATCAGGATTTGAAGGTTCCTGCAGATTCGTATGATGATTTCGGACTTGGGCGTATGTCCGGATCGGGTTTTGGATAACCCGGGAGCATTTCAATGCATATTGTGGAAGTCAGCATTTCTAAAGAAATTTCCTAAGTTCGGCCTGAAGAGCATTTCAGTAATGTTGATGTCTGTTTGGGATTCCGAGTCTGGGAATAGCTTCGTATGCTGATTCTGGAGTTGGGAGCGCGACCGGAAGTGAATTTGGATGTCCGTAGGTCATTTTGGATTCATTTGGCTAAAGATAGAAATTTAAAGGTTTTTGAGAAATCCGACCGGAAGTGGAAGTTTTGATATCGAGGTCGGAATGCGATTTCGGAAGTTGGACCAAGTCCGCAATGTCGAATATGACTTGCGTGCAAA
Source organism: Nicotiana paniculata (assembly GCA_005239505.1). NCBI lineage: Eukaryota > Viridiplantae > Streptophyta > Magnoliopsida > Solanales > Solanaceae > Nicotiana > Nicotiana paniculata. The sequence goes on from ML329586.1 coordinate 34,135, forward strand.
ATTTGAGGTCAATCGAACGTGATTTGATAGGCTTCGGCATCGTATGTAGAAGTTGGCAATTTCTAAGTTCATAAAGTTGGGATTTGAGTGCCATTCGTGGTTTCGATGTTGTTTGATGTGATTTGAGGCCTCGATCAAGTCCGCATTATGTTTTGGAACAGGTTGGTATATTTGGACGGGGTCCCGGGGGCCTCGAGTGGATTCCGGGTGGTTAACGGATGAATATTTGAAGTTGAAGAAAGCTAAAGGTTGCTGTCATCTGGTGTGACCACACCTGCGAGGATTTGGCCGCAGGTGCGGCTAAGGGCTCCACAGGTACGACAAGGGGACCGCAAGTGCGGAAATAGGCCTGGGCAGATTATTTTTAAGCGAGAATTTGGACATTTCTCCATCTATTTTCATATGCTATGGGCGATTTGGAGGAGCTTCAAGGAGAGGATTTCGTCAAGGATCACAAGGTAAGTAATTTCTTCACGTTTTTGAATTAAATACAAGATTATTACATAGATTTGGTATGGGAAATTGAGGGAAATTTGGGAATGTTGAAGGAAACCTAGAAACTTGGTAAATTGGAATTTAGCCACGAATTGAGCATAAATATTTGAGTAAATTGTATAATTGAACTAGTAAAGCTATGGGTAGAATGTATCTTCGAGAAATTTCGGATTCCGGGCACATGGGCCCGAGGGAATTTTGGTCATTTCACTAAGCGAGGTTAGGAAATTATATAATTTGAAATTGTTGCAAATATTAGAGTATATTTTCATTTGTTGGTAGTTGTTTGGATAGTTTCGGAGCGTTGTGCGACGTTTGGAGTCATCAGAAGGGCTTGGAGGCCTGTTATGAAATTTCGGAGCACGGTAAGTCTCCTTTCTAACTTCGTGAGGGGGAATTTCCCCCTAGGTGAACTAATTAAGTATGTGTTACTATATACGGGGGCTACGTACGCACGAGGTGACGGGAGTCCGTGCATAGCTACTATTATGCCATGTCCGGGTAACCTAGGACCCACTAACATGTCTTACCTGTTATACCTGTGATCTTGTCTGTGATATTAGACTGCCAATATAACCCAAATTGTAATTGAATGACTAAGGAAGATTAGATTTTATTTTTCTAAACCATCTAAAAATAGAATTGATTTCCTTCGCGGGCAATTGTATTTCCGGATAAGGTTGTATTATCAAACATTATAAAAACTTGGCAAGTGAATTTCGAAAAAGGATTTAACACTATTTTATGGTTTTTAAAAGAGAAATCTGTCATTTACTTGAGTATTTATTTTTCCGACGTATTCGGGGTGGACTGCTGATTGTGCCTGATTGCATGTGACCGCTTCGCAATTTACATTCCGCGAGCGGAGTGTTATTTCCCCCACTCTCATGGGAGCGGGCTGTACGCCATGGCGGCTTTAAAATGCACTTTTGGTACGGGTCGTTCGATCCTCGGTAGTGCATAGACATGATTATTATATTGAGAGGTGCAATTATGGGACGGGCCGTTCGATCCTCGGCAGTACATAGAGAGGATTACTATATTGAGAGATGCACTTTTGGTACGGGCCGTTCGATCCTCGGCAGTGCATAAACATGAGTATTTTATTGAGAGGTACACTTTTGGTAAGGGCTGTTCGATCCTCGGCAGTGCACAAAGTTGATTATTATGACGGCTCAGGCCGGTTGTCCTTATCCCGTATGCGCATGCTAAATTGTTAAATATTTTTAATGATTTTTGAAGTGATAAGATATTTGGGGGGAAATAAAGAAGAAATTGTTGATTTATGATATTTGGGGGAAAACAAAGAGGAAATTGTCTATTCAAGATATTTGGGAAAACAATGAGAAAGTGGTAACTGTTTGTTTCCTTTCAGTATTTACTTGGATTTAAGTGCCTTATATATATGCTGCTTTACTACCTTTACATGCCTCTCGTGTTCATATTTAACTGTTAATTAATTTGTTGGCCCTTAGTGAGTGTCTAATTCGACCTCTCGTCACTACCTCTCTGAGGTTAGGCGGGCGACTTACTGAGTACATGTTGTTTTTGTACTCATGCTACACTTGCTATGCATTTTATTGCACATGTACTTTCATAGCAATGTGGAGGATTCAGAGACTTAGGCGATCTGCATCATCCATAGGCGATCCGCAGCTGACAGAGTCTTCCTCGTACTGTATTGATTTTCATTTTAAATTCCTTGTCCAACTTGTATTTCGGACAAGCTTTGTAATGATTGTATAAGTTCTTAGAAATTGCTCATGTACTTGTGACACCGGGTTCTGGGATGTGTTGGGATATATTTGTTAAAGTGTAATATTCAAACTATTGTTTTACTTGGCAGCTTTTATTTAGTTAACATGTAATAAAGTGAAAGGAAATAATTTTCATAAATGATAAACATGAATTTAGTTCGTCTAACTAATAATTTGGCTTGCCTGACAATGACGTCCGACGCCATCACGACCTTAGGGATTTTGGGTCGTGACAAATATAATGATAGTTCTTTTGTAAGTAAAATAAAACCTCAGACAAATTTAGAAGATTAAGTTGAGAAAATATTTGAAGTAATATATGACAACTAGTAGAAATAGTAAGTATAGAAATAATCAGTGGGTTCTAAATTAAAGTCAGACAAGGTAATATGATGTTAGTTCTTTCATTTTTAAAATACTATCTTACTAACGACTCAGCAGGGCAAGAGGTAAGGACTCAACATAATAAATTCACTTTGAGGATCGACAATTTGCAGAAATAAATAAATAACTCAAAGGTCGAATCAATATCCAGCTATAACCAATCCTTAAATGAAATGTAAAACTACCGAATGACTTACACAATCAGAGAGGAATACATAAACACATATATTTATGCGGCGCGCATCCCGATCCTACCAATCCTCCCTTCTTCCTCCGTAACAGTTACAATAAAAGTAAATAATATATATATGTTACGGCGTGCAACCCGATCCCACCAGTCCTCGCTTATTCCTCCTTCACAATTATAATAAAAGTAAATAACATATATATGTTTCGGAGTGCAACCCCATCCCACCATATATCATTATCAACATAATAATTCACCCTTATTTTTCCTGTTACGGCGTGCAACCCGATCCCACAGAATAATCATATTCACCTGTATTCCTCCTCATCAATCCTCCCTTATTCCTCCTGTTGCGGCGTGCAACCCAATCTCACCATATAATAATATAAATCAATCAACCACAATTCAAATTTCAATTACAAGAAATTCTAGAATGAAAAGTATGAGTACAGGACAACAAGGGAACCTTGTAACAATCAAAGGGATACAACAACTTGGAAACAAGACATGCAAGGTAACAAGACATGTAAGGTACGTGATAACTGCACAGGTATTCACAACAACTTGGACTCGTAACATATGAGCACGTAATCATAGAATAACTCAAAAGTTAAGAGGTAACAAGATAATAATGAAGGAAATGACAACAGTCAAGGCATATAGAGGCCAAATAACAAATAGGAAGCAAATAAGGACTAACAACATCATATAGAACATGTGAGAGTAATCTAACCAAGAGATACCATATTTTATGACTATTTACTTAAAAGTATAGAAAGAGACTAGGCAATCTAACCGGTCAATACCACATATAAATTGTGTATCCACTCGTCACCTTGCGTACACGACTTTCACATATCAAAATAGCACAATTGACTCAATTCCTAAGGGGTGGTTTCCCCCCCCCCCCACAAAGTTAGACAAGATACTTACCTTAATTCAGCCAATTTAATAGCAAATTTAGCTTTTCCTTTACCAATTCACCAACGCTCGGCGCAATCTAGCCAAAAATGACTTAAATACATCAAACAACGCAAGAGAAAACGAATTCATTTAACAAATCTACGATACTTATACAATTGCAAAAAGTCAACAAAAGTCAACTCCCCGGGACGAACCTCGGAACCCGAAAAAATTTACAAAATCCGAACACCCATTCCGATACGAGTTCAACAACACCAAAACTATCAAGTTTTGATACCAATTTGTCCTTCAAATCATGATTTTTACATTTTGAAAGATTTCCTAAGTTTTCCCCAAATTCCCAATTTAATTTACTAATTAGATGATGAAAATAGCAATGGATTCATAAAATATGATAAGATTCGTGTAGAGAACACTTACCCCAATTATTTGCTTGAAAAACCCACGAAATATTACCCAAAACCGAGCTCTAGAACTCCAAAAATAGTGAAAATGGCAAACCCTCGGATTGGAGTACTATTTATTCTGCCCAGATGCTAAAGCATCACGAACGCAGAAGAAGACTCGCGTTCGCGAAGAAAGGAAAATGAAGGCTTCCAAGACAAGCTACGCGAATGTGACAGACGGCTCGCGAACACGGAGAGGGAAATTTGATGGTCCAAGGACCGAGCTATGCGAACGCGGGAAAAGAATACGCGAATGTGAAGATGGGATGACATACCTTCACGAACGCGGGAAGAAGACGCAAACGCGAAGAGGAAGTAGTCATCAGTGCCCAGCTCCCACTTTCTACTACGCGAATGCGAAGAAAGGAAAGGCCAGAACTTCGCGAACGCGAGAGGATGAATGCGAACGCGAAAAACAATATTTCACCCTTTAAATTAACACTACGTGAACGTGAAGGCGAGGATGCGAATGCGATTAAGGAAACCAGGTAGCAGAAAATAGCAGTTCAAAAATAGAAGGAATTGGCCCGTAGCCCATCCGAAACACACCCGAGGCCTTCGGGATCCCATCTAAACCTACCAACCAGTTCTATAACCTAATACGGACTCTCTCGAGGTATCAAATCACATCAAACAATGCCAAAATGGTGAATCGCACCCTGAATCGAACTATGAACTTCCAAATCTTCCAACTTCGAAAACTCGTGCCGAAACCAATCAAACAAACCTGGAACGACGCCAAATTTTGCAGACAAGTTTCAAAAGACATAACGGATCTGTGCCAACTCTCAAAATCGCATTCCGACCCCGATATCACAAAAGTCAAATTCCGATCAAATTTCACCACTTAAGCTTCCAAAAACTATAATCCTTCTTCCAATTCAATTCTGAATCATCCGGTAACTGAATCCCACCATGCACACAGGTCGATATACCTAATGTGAAGCTTCTCAAGGCCATGTTCCACCAAATGGATCTTTAATTCTCAAAACAACCGATCGGGTCGTTACACTTGACATTGGTTGAGAGAAGCCCAAAAATAAGTTAACAGGAGCCCATACAATAAGACTCAATATAGGTTAAAACTGACATGTTTAAATGAAGCACATGTATTAAAAAAACATGAGTTAAAACTTGCATTACAACCCACGTGTTACAATAGACATTGATTAAAACTGACATTGGTTAAAAGTGGACAAAATATGGGTTAAAAGGAGTTTTTATTTCTATAAAAATACAGTAGGCAAGGGGTTGAATACTTCTTGATTGTAAATTTATCCTTACATGTAGCATCATGTTCAAACTTTTATTTTTTTGGATAAATCTTCATTATCGTCAAATTGATTATTGCTTGATCTGCGCCCACCTTGAACTTGTCTTCAACCTTGATTTAGCCATTGACTCTAAATTATTCGCTCCGATACCACTTGTTAGGATCGAAATAACTTAGTGCATGCGGAATTTTTCTTTATCCATTAACTCTAAATCATTCGCTCTTGGATATTACGTTAACGTCCTATGATGGTTCAAAATCGAATACGATAATTTTGTTAATATCAAGACATACATTTTTAATTACTCTTTCTAATTTTTACTAGAAGGACTTCCCACTTCACCATTCCCCTTCCCAAGACCAGCCTTTCCATTTACTGAATCACTCTCTTATCTCTCCCTTTCCCAAGACCAAATTTTCCATTAATGCCACTCTATTGAATCCACCCTACATCTCTCCCATTTCCAACTTTGGTCTATCATTGTACGAGTTCATTAAGTTCATATGAGTTTAAACTGGTGCGTGAAAGAGTAACTTCTCAAGTCTGCATCTAAGCTTAAATTGGCATATGGAAAAAAAATTTCTCCTTTGCATTTTCTCCTCTTCTACATCTTGTTTCAGCAAACAAGATCCATTCTCGAGGAAACATAATCCATACTCCCTTGATGTTAAATCTTTTATATCCTTTATCCAAGGGAGAAAATTATTTTAGCATATTTTCCCCTTTCCATACCAACAGAAAGTTAAATCTTTTTTTTTTTATTTTCTGTCCAAATTACTAAAAAAAAAAGTATTTAAAAAAGCCTCTCTCCTTTCACACTCTACACAAATCATCAGTTTTACACCATTGCAACTGGTTTGAGATATATCTTGTCATGTTTTCTGTCAAATGCTTTAAAACTTTTTAATAATAAGATGTCAACTAGTAAGAAAAAAAGATCTGAGCCATCAGGGAAGAATTCCCAAGATGCTATGACGGATCTAGTAGAGCCATCTCAAATCACTGAGTAGTCCAAAGGTAGAAGAAAATTTTATTCGTTCTCTGCTAGGACAAATAAGGCAGTAAGGTCATCAACGATCAACCTCAATCCAGGTTCAGGAAAAAAGAAACTTTCTTCTGCCGAAAAGGAAGATCCTATTTCAGTAGAGAAAGAAGAATCGAAAAACGAATTGGATGATTTACTTGAATATTTTAAAGAATTCGACGATGTTCATAAGGAAGCCTTCCCAAATCCATCTTTGGGTGAGATTCATGCCAATAGAGTGGAGAAAATTTCTAGATGTGAACACATTGGTACTATTAATGATGAACAATATGGGATCATTTGTAAAACTTGTGAAACTGTAACATTGGAGCAGAAGTACATCTTTCCTCCCTTTGCATCTAAATTTAAAAAATAATTTACAAGGTGTGTGGATCATTTACCGCAATCAAATTGTGTTCTCTATTGCGACAACTAATATTTTATTATTTCACTTTGAAAACTTAAATTCTTTTTGAAGCATTGTTACCTAAATGACTCTTTTTTAGGTATAACTAGTATTAGTAATCACCTGCTCTATTTGAAAGACTATTTTAAAATTGTATCAGTAATTGGTATATTGTTGGTGTTGAGTATTGACATTTTGATGAATAATGAAAAAAATAGAATATAAATTCAGAGCAAAATCTAGCAAATCTCCCATTGGCTTGAATTTTCTTGACAAAACTTGATTCTTCCTCTTCTTTACATAATATTCATCATTATTGCTTGACATTATTAAAAATAGGTATAGGTTAAAATAAGCATAAAAATAGGTTAATAGAAGCCCATGTAATAAGACTAAACATAGGCTAAAACTGACACGATTAAAAGAAGTTCATGTATTAAACAGAATCATGTGTTAAAACTTGCATAACTACCCATGTATTATAATAAACATTGGTTAAAAGTGGCCTAAAGGGAGTTTTTATTTCTAGTAATGATCACTATCTTATCTATTCCTTTCGCAAGATCAAATTTTCCATTAACTCCACTTTCTTGAATCCATCCTACATCTCTCCCATTTCCAACTTTGTTCTATCATTGTACAAATTTATTAAGTTAATCTAATCTTAAACTGGTACGTGAAAGAGTAATTTCTCAAGTCTGCATCTAAGCTTAAATTGGCATCTAAAAAAAGAATTTCTCCTTTGCATTTTCCCTTCTTCTCCATCTTGTTTCAGCAAACATGATCCATTCTCGAGGGAACAAAATCCATACTTCCTTAATGTTAAATCTTTTATATCTTCTATTCAAGAGAGCAAATTATTTTAGCAGATCTTTCCCTTTTTCATCCCAACAGAAATTTAAAATTTCTTTTTCTGTCCAAATTACCAAAATAAAAAAAATATTCAAAAAGCCTCTCTCCTTTCACACTCTACACAAATCATCAGTTTTACACCATTGCAACTGGTTTGAGATATATCTTGTCACGTTTTCTGTCAAATGCTTTAAAACTTTTTAATAGTAAGATGTCAACTAGTAAGAAAAAAAGATTTGAGCCATTAGGGAAGAATTCCCAAGACGCTATGATGGATCTAGTAGAGCCATCTCAAATTACTGAGCAGTTCAACGGTAGAAAAATTTTTTGTTCGATTTCTGCTAGGACAAATAAGGCAGTAAGATCATCAACGATCAACCTCAATCCAGGTTCAGGAAAAAAAGAAACTTTCTTCCGCCGAAAAGGAAGATCCTATTCAGTAGAGAAAGAAGAATCGAAAAAAGAATTGGATGATTTACTTGAATATTTCAAAGAATTCGACGATGTTCATGAGGAAGCCTTCCCAAATCCATCTTTGGGTGAGAGTCATGCCAATAGAGTGGAGAAAGTTGCTAGATGTGAATACATTGGTACTATTAATGATGAACAATATGAGATCATTTGTAAAACTTGTGGAACTGTAACACTGGAGCAGAAGTACATCTTTTCTCCCTTTGCATCGAAATTCAAAAAATAATTTACAAGGTGTATGGATCATTTGCTGCAATCAAATTGTGTTCTCTATTACGGCAGCTAATATTTTAGTAGCTCACTTTGAAAACTTAAATGCTCTTTGAAAAATTATTACCTAAATGACTCTTAATAGGTATAACTAGTATTAGTAATTACCTAATCTATTTGAAGGACTATTTATAAATTGTATAAGTAATCGGTAAATTGTTGGTGTTGAGTATTGACATTTTGATGACTAATAGAAAAAAATATAAAATATCAATTTAGAGCAAAATCCAGCAAATCTCCCCTTGGCTTGAATTTTCTTGACAAAACTTGATTCTTCTTTTTCTTCACATAATCTTCATCATTACTGCTTGACATTATTAAAAATAGGTATAGGTCAAAATAAGCGCAAAAATAGGTTAATAGAAGCCCATGTAGTAAGACTAAACATAGGTTAAAACTGACATGATTAAAAGAAGCTCATGTATTAAACGGAAGCATGTGTTAAAACTTGCATTGCAGCCCATGTATTATAATAAAAATTGGTTAAAAGTGGCCAAAATATGGGATAAAAGGAGTTTTTATTTTTGTAAAAATGCAGTAACAGGGGTTTTGAATATTTTTTATCGTAAATTTGTATCTACAAGTAGCATCATATTCAAAAATTATTTTTGGATAAATCTTCATTATTGTCAAATTGATTGTTTCTTGATCTGAACCTACCTTTAACCTGTCTTCAACTTTGCTTCAACTATTGACTTTGAACTATTAGCTCTGATACCACTTGTTGGGATCGAAATAGCATATTGCATGCGGAAGCTAACAAAGAGAATTTTGATGACACTAAAAATGCATAAAAATTTAATATGGTTGGTCAATTGACCTACATATGATAAAACTAATATAAAAGAAAAAAATATTATCAAGAGAAAAATTTCTTCCTAAAAAAATTCTTTGGTTGAGTCAAAGAAGGGTGAATTGGCTGATTGGCCATTGAAAACCTTGGAGATTGAAAGATTGACTTTTAACACCATTAATCCAAAATATGAGCAAATAGTATCTCAATTATCTGACCAGGAAAAGCTGTTGATGGAGGAGCTCTCAAAAGGCAGCCACAAGATAATGCTTACAGGAATAGGTCATGGGGTCACAATTGATCATTTAAAACCTAACAGTGATGTTTTTCGGAAGGCCTTCCAAGTTCACATGAATATTTGTTGAATCAAGTCATTGTTGAATCAAGTCATTGTTGAATCAAGTCACTGCATGATTTTGAAGATTGACAAATGTCAACCCAGTTGAACCAGGTCCATCAAGGCAAACATAGTCAAACAGACCCATTGGCACGAGAAGCGTCCATGCACATGAGATAAACATTATCTGTGAACTAAGAGGTTATCTCCTAAGCAAAAAGGTTGCAAATTGATAAGAAGATGGAGTTTGATTTCAGGTAGGACAGAATCGAGATCAAGGAAGTTGAGATAAACTCAAACTCTTCCACCAAGAAAGAGTTGTATTAGAACTGAACAACAACGTCTCAAATACTGACTCTATTAAATGTTGAAGCATTCCTGCTGAAAAAATAACGCACAAACACAGAAGCGAAACAAGAACTGAAAGCAAAATTACCAAAGCAATTTGGCAAGCAGAATCCTTGTGCGACACAAAAGCTACTTGAACCAGCTAGAAGAACCAGTTTCATCTGTTGTCTTTTAGTCTAGTTTATTTGTAGTAGGTGATTACAAATTATACCTTTTAGCTTTATCCAGAAGCAATTGTAATAGGTACTGAGTGTTCAAGTTATAGTTAACTTAAAGTTTGTCGCAAATAGCTAGAGGTTAGTTTTCCACAAAGGGATTAGAGTTAGTCCTTAGGTTTACAGAAGAGTTTATTTTGTAAATGTTGTTTGGCTCATTGATATAGTGAAGAGTTTGGGAAAATCCTACTGGGAAGTAGGTCGTGGTTTTTTCACCTTTGAGCCAGGTGTTTTTCCACGTAAATATTGTTGTGTTCTTTAAATTCTGCAATTACTTTTCCGCAAACTGTAGAAATTGGAACACCAAGAAGAACCAGATTCTTCTATAGAGACTGCACTCAAAAATTGGACACCACACAAATCACCCCCCNGGAAAAGATCAAAATGAGTGCACCACCTGGAAACTGGGAGGGTCAATCAACTGCAAGGACACCACTCTTTAATGGTCAGTATTACTCCTGGTGGAAGAACAAGATGAAAGATCACTTTATTGGAGAAGACTATGAATTTTGGGACATAATCACTGATAGTCCTCTAGCCACCATGAAGAAGACTGCTGAAGGAGAAGATGTACCAAAAACTAGAGCTGACTGCACTGTAAAGGATCTGAAGAAATGGGAGAAAAATGCTAAGGCCAAAAAGTGGCTAGTTTGTGGACTAGGTCCAGACGAGTATAGTAGGATTCAAAGCTGCACCACTGCCAAAGAAATCTGGGATACCTTACAAGTAGCTCACGAAGGAACACCTCAAGTGAAAAGATCAAGAGGTACTCTACTATACTCTCAGTATGAAAACTTTACTATGAAAGAAGGAGAGACAATTCAAGAAATGTACACAAGGTTCACAACTCTGACCAATGAACTTAAGTCTCTTGGTAGAGTCATTCTTGAAGAGGACAGGGTAGAGAAGATCCTGACAAGGGTCTTACCAATTTCCTGGGAAAGTAAAATCACTGCTATCCAGGAATCCAAAAATATGGCAACCCTCAGATTGGACGAGCTAATTGGTAACCTCACTGCCTATGAACTTAGAAGGCAGACAATGAAAATGGATGCTCCAAAGAAGGAAAGAAGTCTAGCACTGAGAATCACTGAGGGAGCAGATCTGGAGGAAGATGATATGGCCATGATTACCAAAGAATTCAGAAACTTTCTCATAAGGAAGAAGGGAATCTCTAGAGGTGGAAACTACAACAAAGCAAAAGCTCCAGAAAGGCCAACCAACGAGGGACGCTACAAGTGTGGAAAGACTGATCACCATATCAAGAACTGTTCTCAGTGGGAAGTGGAATGGAAAAAGGAGAGTTTTGAAAGAAGGAACAGGAAGAAGGAACTGGTCCAACCCAAGAAAATCACAACAAAAGCTATGGTTGCTGCTTGGGGGGAAAGCTTAGATGAAGAATCAGAAGATGGTGAGAATGAAGAACAGGCGCTCATGGCAATTGGAGAATCTGATGAGGAATCATATGATGAACCAGAGGTAAGTATATCCCATCTCAAAAATAAAATAAAGTTCCTATCTAAAGAAAAACTTTTTGAGTTGCTACTTGATTTCATGGATGATTTCGAAGAAACAGCCAAAGAGAAAGAACAACTCTCTAAAGAGTGTGCAATGCTAAAAGAAAAATGCATGAACCTGGAAATCAGAGAAAGTGAATCTGAAAAGAAAAATACTTTCTTGATGAACCAGGTTCATCTACTCGAAACTAAGATTCTAGAGCTAAAATCTGAAAATTTAAAATTAAAGCTAGGAACTAGTAAAAAGATTGTTGATCATTCTTATATCATGTTAGAAGAAAATGTGGGAAAACTAAAAGATAAGATGTATACTAAGGATGAACAGATAAGGACACTTAAAGAAGAACTTGGTAAAGTCAAACATGAATTAGATCGAACTTGTAAATGGAATAAATCCTCTGATGCCTTGACATGGCTTCAAGAAAATCATAGTAGCAACCGGAGAGGAATTGGCTTTGGGAGTCAATTGCCCAAGTGGGATCCCAAAAGCAAGTATCTCACTCTCCCTGAGAATAAAATTTGCACCCACTGTGGTAAGACTGGTCATTACAAAATTGAGTGTACTGCAAAAGATCAGGCCAGTCGAAGAAATGAGAGCTTTGTTAAAAGAAAAAATTGGCTACTAAATTGGGCTAGAAAAAGCTTATTTCATCCTTCATCTCATAGAAAAGGACCCAAACTAGTTTGGGTTCTTAAGACTAACCCCTGATTTCTTTTTGTAGGTTCAAGTGAGAAGAAGCAGCCAAATTTGGTACTTGGATAGTGGCTGCTCAAAACATATGACAGGGAACAAGGAACAGTTCCTTTCACTTAAAAACCTCAAAGGAGGAAATGTCTCCTTTGGAAATGAAAAGAAAGGTGAAATTATCGGGGTTGTAAGGTAGGTAAGGATGACACACGTTCCATTGAACATGTGTACTTGATAGATGGCTTGAAATATAGCCTGATCAGTGTGTCACAATTGTGTGACAGAGGTAACCTAATTGCTTTCACTTCCACAAAATGTTTTGTGATTAACCTGCTTACTGACAAGATTGTTTTGCAGGGAAAAAGAATGAATAACATCTATGTCATAGACTTGTCCACACTATCAGAAAATGAACTCACTTGCTTAAGTGTGTTGGACAATGATCCCCTCCTTTGGCACAAAAGACTTGGTCACGCAAGTCTAAATTAGCTCAACAAATTAGTCTCTAAGAACTTAGTGGTAGGGCTTCCTAACATTAAGTTCAAGGAAGACAAAGTTTGTGAGGCATGTGCAAGGGGAAAGGAGGTAATATCCTCTTTCAAAAGCAAGAAAATGGTCAGTACCACCAGGACGTTGGAACTGGTTCATATGGATTTATGTGGTCCTATGAGAACTCTGAGCAGAGGTGGTAAGAAATATGTAATGGTGCTAGTTGATGATTACTCAAGGTTCACTTGGACCTTATTTCTTACATCTAAAGATGAAGCATTTGATATGTTCAATTCATTTGTTAGAAAAACTCAAAAACAATTAGGAAATCAACTAGCATCAATAAGATCTGATCATGGTACTGAATTTGAGAATGCAAAGTTTGCTGAATTCTGTGATGAACATGGTATAAATCATAATTTTTCTGCCCCTAGAACCCCACAACAAAACGGGGTTGTTGAAAGAAAGAACAGAACTCTTGAAGATATGGCTAGAACCATGCTTCTTGCTAGCAAACTACCCCATAACTTCTTGGCAGAAGCAATAAACACTGCATGCTACATAATAAATAGATGCATGATCAGACCACTGGTAGAGAAAACTCCTTATGAATTACTTAAAGAGAGAAAACCCAACATATCCCACCTTAGGGCTTTTGGATGCAAGTGCTTTGTGCACAACAATGGAAAGGATTCCCTAGGTAAATTTGACCCCAGAAGTGATGAGGGAGTATTCTTGGGATATTTATCACATAGAAAAGCTTATAAAGTATATAACAAAAGAACTATGTGTGTAGAGAAGAGTGTGCATGTTGTTTTTGATGAAACTAACACTCTTTATGAGAGAAATGAACCAGAAGATGAGGAGCTTGGACTGGTCAGAAGCAATGAACAAATTGAAGCAATCATGGAAGATGGAACAGATGATGGACCAGGTCCAACTACCCCAAGCAACATGACAGGGGGAACTCAATAGCAAATCACTCTGGACCTTGGCCCTGATCCTGCTCCACAACAATTGGTGCTCAAACCACACAGATATCAGAACTCTCATCCTCTTGAGAACATCATAACAAATTTGACATCTGGAATCAAAACAAGATCATCCTTGGAAAATATGGTGCGTTTGATGCCTTTCTATCCTTAATCGAACCAAAGAACATTGCTGAAGCTTTACAGGATGCTGACTGGGTAAATGCCATGCAAGAAGAGCTGAATCAATTTGAAAGAAGTCAAGTATGGAACTTGGTACCCAGACCACTAGACAAATCAGTGATTGGCACAAAGTGGTTCTTCAGGAACAAACTCGATGAGGATGGAACAGTTACAAGAAACAAGGCCAGACTGGTTGTCCAAGGATATAGTCAAGAAAAAGGGAATTGACTATGATGAGACCTTTGCTCCTGTGGCAAGACTGGAGGCAATTAGACTTGTTATAGCATTTTATGCATACATGGAATTCACTCTCCATCAGATGGATGTAAAGAGTTCTTTCCTCAATGGCTATCTAAAGGAAGAAGTATTTGTCAAACAGCCTCCAGGTTTTGAAAGCAAGGAGACACCTGACCATGTATACAAGATAGGAGTAAAATGGTGATTGTGCGCGGGATTTGATGAATGTGTGCAAAAGTTGGCCCTGTCGGGCCAGGGTTAGGCTTTGGAAGATTCAAAATTTTGCTTAAGGCATAGGTGAGTTGTCAGGATAGTGACTCGGTCACGTGTTTCCTTGAAAGGGGTGTTCATGTGCTAGAAGAGCCTTGGAATTGATTGTATTCTGGGCCAGTCAGAGTGGGTGACTCTCAATAGTGGTCCTAGTGAGTTCAAAAGTTAAGAATGCGGCGTTTAAGGGTTTCAGGCAGCAGTATGATCGAGAATCGAGTTTTTGCAGAGTAATTTCTGAGAAAAAGGAGGATGGTTGGAATGTTCTATGATATGTTTCAGCATGTAATATAGTATTAGAGGAGTGAGAGAAATAAACTCCGGATTTTAGAAAGATTATCAGGAGGGTATGAGACGGGTTGCGAGATTTAGGCAGCATGACCTCGTGAATCAAGGTCACCAGGGATGAGTGAGGGTTGAGTTTTCTATGAGTTGAAGGAAGTTGCTATTATTCCTGAAGCAATTGAAGATGATTAAAAGAATATAGACTGATTAGCCATGGTTGAAATGGCATATTGTAACAGTGATCAGTTCCTTCGATGTGATTAAGTTATGCAGATGGTTTGTGCTGGTGTGTGCGGGGCTTGTCGGCCGTCGTAATGGATTTCATGTGGGAGCATTTGAGTACTATGGCATGTCAGGTGTAGGTGGACCCCGAAAGGGGTATGGTGGTATAGAATACTACTTAGGGATTTACATGTTGGGTGATTGTGGGGATTCACTCGTGTGTTGAGATGGTTCTGTTGAATTGAGTTAAGTAAAATGTTTCTATATGATGAAGTGTTCACCCTATTGGTGGTTCAGAAGTTATGATGGAATTCTTGCGCTACCTCATATTGGCATGTTAGGTGCAGTAAGCAATATGTAACTGGGAGTAAGAATCCAGATTTGCGGTTCAATGTTAATAAGGATGTCATGAGCTCGGAAGAGCAAGAAAAAGGGATTTGAAAGTTCAAAGTAAGATGGTGTTATCTTCAGTGTCACCTGAGGTCGATATTCGGTGGAAAAGGCTTTGTACCATGGTCATGGGTTCTTGATGTGTTTTGCGGCCTTAGTGTGGTCGGTGTTATGGATGAGCAAACTTATTGCCTTGTGTGGAAGGTCGTGGAAGCATGACCACGAAAGGATTGTATAAAGTGTGACATGTAGTCACTTGATGGATTGAAGATTTGGACTGAGTTTAAAGCAGTACGATATTGCTTAATTGAGAATTTATGCCTGGAAGGTGTCAGTTCAGTTGGTTATGGATTGTGGGGTGTTTGTCCCGACTATGATGGTTGTTCTCGCGTATTATGAGAGAAAGTGGGTTAATATGGACCCAGGTAAAATCTATTATCTTAGTGTGGTGCGAGCAAGGTAGACTCGATGTTTGTGGATGGATTTAAATATGATTATGGGCTTCATGTGAGGTAGATATGTTCATTTCAGTATAGTGCTCCTCAAGGAGGGGTGTTGGGATATCGGGTGTTGTTCCGTCTTCGTCAAATTCAGGTAATATTGTGATCTGTGCCGTGTGAGTTGTGAAACGACTTGATAATTTCCTATGTGTTGAGGTCCCGCGTAGTGGGGATGTTATGTGATCAGGATAGCTCTTGAGATCCACAGTGTGTATAAATATATCGCACCTCAGTTGTGCTTGAGTTTTGTAGCATGCGACTCTATCAGTCTCCCCAGGATGGTATTATGCACTTAGCGCGCTTGTGAGCGATATTTGGTAATGTGTAATAGTGAGCAATTCAGCTCCGTATATATTTCCTTATGTGAGTTTTATGATGGGATCGGGTGGCACGCCGCCACAGGTATGTTATTTGGATCGGGTTGCACGTCGCAATAGTGTGATGATGAGAAGGGTTAATGTATATTTATTTTCTTATGTTTTACTTCCTATTTTCTGAGAAAAGTTCATATTAGTTGCTTGAGTTGAATAGTCCCTTCCTGAGTCATTTCTTATCTATCACGTTCGAGTTATGGCCTATCGGCGCGATGTGGTATCATGTGAGGATGTTGGTCATGTTTGGGGTGATTTGTTTTCTAAGCAGTTCACACTGGGTAAGATGAGATTATCGGATCAGGGATCAATGCGATAAGGTTATGTGGAGTGTATATTAAAGAACAAATACCACTACTCAGATTCGTAATGAGGTGATGATTCGAGTCAAGATGAGTTATTCAACGATTTGTTAACTCTGCAGTGGGTATGAATTTCTGCACATTTCCTCCGTTGTGGTGGTATCGTCAGCATTATAGCAGGATGTATGTATATTTGTTATGAGGTGCATCGGGAGCACCAGATTCGTAAAATTTTGGCTATTAAGGTTCAGGGAGTGTCATTGTGGTCAGATGATGAGTTATGCGGTGCCAGGTGCTGATTCAGCAAAGGTATGCGGTCATGTTCTGGTACATCGTGTAGTAGTTGATACGGTGGCTATATATTGGAACTACACCTTGCAGGGAAATTTCAGGTGTTTGAATGAATTCTGCGCTTATTATATGGATAAGAGAAGAAATCTTCAAATTTGATCAAGCTAATGTACTCAACTGGGTTGTGGTAGCACGGGCGGGTGCTCGAGGTGTTAAACAATGACTTCAGATAGCTCCAGAGCAGTTCTTAGCAAGTTCGAGGACAAATATCGGTTTAAGTGGGGGAGAATGTAACGACCCGACCGGTCATTTTGAGCTCTAGTATGTCGTTCAACGGTTTGAAGTCGTGAGCAGCTCCATTTCAGGTATTATGACTTGTAGGTGTGTTCGGAATTGAATTTCGGAAGGTTTAGAGTTAATTTGGAAAGCAAATTCTCATTTCGGAAGCCTTAAGTTGGAAGAATCAACTAAGATTGGGATTTTGAGTAAACGACCTCCGAATCAGGATTTGAAGGTTCCTGCAGGTTCGAATGATGATTTCGGACTTGGGCGTATGTCTGGATCAGGTTTTGGATAACCCGGGAGCGTTTCGATGCATATTGTGGAAGTCAGTGGTGATTCTGGAGTTGGGAGCGCGATCGGAAGTGAATTTGGATGCCCGTAGGTCATTTTTGGAGTCATTTGGCTAAAGATAGGAATTTGAAGGTTTTTGAGAAATCCGATCGGAAGTGGAAATTTTGATATCGGGGTCGGAATGCAATTCCGGAAGTTGGAGCAGGTCCGTAATGTCGAATATGACTTGTGTGCAAAATTTGAGGTCAATCGGACGTGATTTGATAGGTTTCGGCGTCGGATGTTGAAGTTGGAATTTCTAAGTTCATAAAGTTTGAATTTTAATGCGATTCATGATTTCACCATTGTTTAATGTGATTTCTAGGCTTGACTAAGTTTGAATGAGGTATTGGGACTGGTTGGTAATTTTGGTTGAGGTCTCGGGGGCCTCGGGCGTGTTTCGGATGCTCAACGGGTCAATTTTTGCCTTGAGAAGGTTGATGGTTTTCTGGTGTGAGTGCAACAGGTTTTTACTCTATGCGATCGCGTGAGTGGGTATGCGATCGCATAGAAGGATTTGGAGGCTGCTTGGATTTGTCCTATGCGATCGCGGGTAGTTGTTTGCGATCGCATAGGAGGATTTGTGAAGGCTGCTGGGTTGTCCTATGCGATCGCAGGATCTGGTGTGCGAACGCATAGAGGAAAGGGGAGCTGGGGGCCTGGGGGCCCTTTGGCCTATGCAAATGCAGGTAGGGGACCGCGATCGCGGAGTGTTGGCTCTAGGAAGCTCCGCGAACGCGCTCTTGGGTACGCGAACGCAGAGAGTAAATAGGGGCCTGGACAGATTAGTTTATATGCGAAATGTTGGCCATTTCTTTCATTTGTTTCTTGGATATGGGCGAGTTTGAGGAGCTTCAAGAGGGGTTTTCCACCAAGCATCACTAGGTAAGTAAATTCCTCCCGTTTTAAAGTTAAATACAAGATTATATGCATGAATTAGACATGGAAATTGCTAGGAAATTGGGAAATCTTAAAGGAACCTAGAAAATGGTAATTTGGGTTTTTAGCCACGAATTTGAGCATGGAATTTAGAGTAAATTGTATATTTGAACTAGTAAAGCTATGGGTAGAATGTATCTTCGAGAAATTTCAGATTCCGGGCACATGGGCCCGAGGGCATTTTGGTAATTTCACTAAGCAGGGTTGGGAAGTTATATAATTTGGAATTGTTGCAAATATTAGAGTATATTTTCATTGGTTTGTCGTTGTTTGGATAGTTTTGGGGCGTTGTGCGTCCGTTGGAGTCGTCGAAAGGGCTTGGAGCCGGTTATGGAATTTCGGAGCGAGGTAAGTCTCATTTCTAACTTTGTGAGGGGGAATTGTCCCCCTAGGTGAACTAATTAAGTATGTGTTACTATATGCGGGGCTGCGTATGCATGAGGTGATGGGAGTTCGTGCGTAGCTACTATTATGCCATGTCCGGGTAGCCTAGGACCCACTAGCATGCCTTACCTGTTGTACCTGTGATCTTGTCTGTGATGTTAGACTGCTAATATAATTGAAATTTTAATTTAATGACTAAGGAAGGTTGGAGTTTATTTTCTTAATCATCTAAAAGAGAATTGATTTCCTTCGCGGGCAGTTGTATTTCCAGATAAGGTTGGATTATTAAACATTAAAAACTTGTCAAGTAAATTTCGAGAAAGGATTTAAATACTATTTTGTGGTTTTAAAAGAGAAATCTGTCATTTACATGAGTATTTGTTTTCCCAACGTATTCGGGGTGGACTGTTGATTGTGCCTGACTGCATGTGACCGCTTCGCAATTTACATTCCGCAAGCGGAGTGTTATTTCCCCCACTTTCATGGGAGCGGGCTGTACGCCACGGTGAGATTTAAAGAAATATTATGGTTCGGGCCGTTCGACCCTCGGCGGTGCACAGAGATGATTAATATGATGGCTCAGGCCGGTTGTCCTTACCCCGTATGTGCATGCTAAATTGTTAAATGTTATTTTCATGATTTTTGAAGTGATGAGATATTTGGGGGAAAATAAAGAAGTAATTGTTGATTTATGATATTTGGGGGGAAACAAAGAGGAAATTGTTTATTTAAGATATTTTGGAAAATAATTAGAAAGTGGTAACTGTTTGTTTACTTCCAGTATTCACTTGGATTTCAGTGCCTTATAAATATGCTGCTTTACTACCTTTACATGCCTATCGTGTTCATTTTATACTGTTAATTAATTTGCTGGCCCTTAGTGAGTTTCTAATTCGGCCTCTCGTCACTACCTCTCTGAGGTTAGGCGGGCGACTTACTGAGTACACGTTATTTTTGTACTCATGCTACACTTGTTGTGCATTTTATTGCACAGGTACTTTCATAGCAATGTGGAGGATTTGGAGACTTAGGCGAGTTGCATCATCCGGAGGCGATCCGCAGCTGACAGAGTCTCTCTCTCTCTCTCGTACTGTAGTTATTACGTTATTTTAAATTTCCTTGTCCAATTTATTTTTCGGACAGGCTTTGTGATGATTGTATAAATTCCTAGAAATTGCTCATGTACTTGTGACACCGGGTTCTGTGGTGTGTTGGGATATATTTGCTAAAGTGTAATATTCAAACCATTGTTTTACTTAACAGATTTTTATTTAGTTAATATGTAATAAAGTGAAAGGAAATATTTTTCATAAATATTTAAACCGAAAATTATTTCGATTAATTAATGATTGGCTTGCTTGACAATGATGTTCGGTGCCATCACGACCTTATGGATTTTGGGTCGTGACAACGTGGTTGTTTGCTTGTGCAGTTTCTGGTTAGCGGTGCATTGGCGGATCATTTATGAATAAGAAAAGAAAACATTAGGGGTAATTCGAGCAAAGAACTTGATGAATGTGTGCTATATTTCGCCTTATCGATTCATGTGAAAGTTTTGGGAAGACTCGAAGTTTATGCTTCTTATGGATGTGATTCATCCGATTGCTTCTAGTGTTCATGTGCTAACAGAGCATGGGAGTTTGATTGTATTGGGACCAGGTCATAGTGGGTGACTCTTAACAACGGGTCTAATGGGTTCAAGAATTAAAGTGCAATGCTTAAGAATTTCGAGTCCGTTGTGTGGTTAATGATCAAGTTTCTGCAATGGGTTATGAAAGGGACTTGGAGTGTTCTATGTTATCATCAGGTCTGCGGTGCAGTACTGAAGAAACAGGAGGAAACAAATTCATATTCGTAGAGGATCTTTCAGAATGGGTGTACCAGTTGGAGGTGCTATTGTGCGCATAAGGAAGGTATGAAATAGTTCATGGTTATTAAGACGATGTGGTCTCGTGAATTGGGTCACTCGTGATGAGTGTTGTTGGGTTACATTATGTTTTTAATGGAGATATTATTATTTCTAAGGCAAGTCAAAAGTAAATTGAAAGAAGTTGGGTCGATTAGTAATGGTTGAATCAGCATGATTGTGGCAATGATCAGTTCCTTCAACGTGTTAAGTTATACGTGTGGTTTGTGGTTGTACGTGCGGGCTTGACATCCACCATAATTTGATTTAGTTGGGAGGTATTTGATTCAAATTGCCTTGTTATGTAAATGGATTCCGGAAGAGTTTTGGCGGTGTAGACCACGACTTGAGGTTTGTGTTTTCTGCGGTTATGGGAATTCAGTTGTGTGTCGCAATGGTTCTTCTAAAATGAGTTAAGTGAAAGGTTTCTAGCCAATGAAGTGTTTATTCTACAAGTAGTTCAGGGGTGATGATGAATTCTTGTACTCTCGCGTAGCGACATGATAGGTGCAGTGTGCGACATAAAAATTAAAAGTTTAGGATCAAGGTTGCGGCTCGGTGTTGATAATGGTTCTTGTTAGGTGAAGGGACTCCATGATTTATTGATTTGGTTAGGTGGTTATGAGTTTCTACACATCTCTTTCGTCGTGGAAATATTGCGAGAGTTGGAACAGGGCTTATATGTGTTAAGAGGTGTATTGCGGGCATCAAATTCATGAAATTGCAGCTATTGTAGTCAGAGGACGTTATTATGGGAAAAGGAATTATGTGGTGCATGGTGTGATTTCAGCATAGGTGCATGACCAGGTTTTGGTACAGTGTGTAGTGATTGATGCGGTGTTCGTACATTAAAAAAATCAGGTCCCGTGGAGAAATTTAGATGTTGGAATTTGGTTATAAGGCTTGTTAGCTAAGCTCATAGGGAGGATCTTCAGTCCGACTCGAGCTAATGTGCTCACGTTGGTTGTGGTGTCATGGGTAGATGCACAAGGTGGTGAACAGTTATTTTGGACAACTCCAGAATGGTTCTTGGCACGTCCGAGGACGAATGTATGTTTAAGTGGGGGAGAATGAAATGGCCCAACTGGTCGTTTTGATCTCTCGCGCATCGCTCAGAGATTTGAGGCCGTGAGTAGCTTCACTTCATGTTTTATGACTTGTACGCGTAATCAGAATCGAATTTCGGGAAGTTCAGAGTTGATTCAGAAGGAAAATTCTAATTTCAGAAGTTTTAAGTTGGAAGAATTGACTAAGGTTTTACTTTTGAGTAAAAGATCTCGGAAGCGGGATTTGAAGGTTCTAATAGGTTCGATTGATGATTTTGGACTTGGGCGTATGTTCGGGTTGAGTATCGGGTGATCCGGGGGCATTTCGGCCCTTAATATGGAAAGTTTGCATTTTGAAGGTTTTAGAACTTTTTAAGTTTGATTTGAAGTGAACTTTGGTTTTATCGATGTTTGTTTGAGGTTTCGAGCCTTGGAATAGGTGTATTGTGATTTGTCACTTGTACGTAAAGTTTGGCGTCATTCCGGAATGTTTAAGTATGAATCAGACGCGTTCGTCGAAGTTTGAATATTTGGAAGTTTAAAGAAATATTTCTTTTATTGATTCGTATTTTTAATGTTTTTTGGTGTGATTTGAGGCCTCGAGCAAGTTCGTGTTATGTTTTGGGACCAGTTTGTGTGATTGGACGGGGTCCCGGGGGCCTCAGGTGTGTTTCGAGGCCTCGAGCAAGTTCGTGTTATGTTTTGGGACCAGTTTGTGTGATTGGACGGGGTCCCGGGGGCCTCAGGTGTGTTTCGAGGCCTCGAGCAAGTTCGTGTTATGTTTTGGGACCAGTTTGTGTGATTGGACGGGGTCCCGGGGGCCTCAGGTGTGTTTCAGATGTGTTTGGTTGTGTCGCGCTCTTATTTGATGTTTCAACGTCATTTTCTTGGGAATAAAGTTTATTATATTGAGAAAATAACCTTTGATTTGTGATTATATTGAACCATTAGATCTGTATCGTAATTACGGAGTCATAGCAACAAGAATCATCGATTTCCGATGTCGTATGGGAGAGTTATGCCCATTTCCGTGTTGGGAAAGATTGCTAGTGTTACTGGTGCTCAGGCATAGCAATTGCGAAATTTCCTTAACAATTGCAAAGTTGGAAATTGCTAACGTTTGTTCGAAATTGCGAAGTTTTCAATTGTGAACATTTGTTCGTAATTGCGAAGCCTGTAGATTTTTTCCTTGTTCGCAATTGCGAACACTTGTCCGCAATTGTGAGGGTCGCGAACCCTGTGTCGCAAATGCGACATCAGGTTGTTATTAAGACTTTATTTCGGGGTTTAGTACATTTCTCTTACATTTTTACTTGTTTGGGCGATTTTTGGAGCTCTTGAAGAGGAGATTCTCACCGTCTATTGCGAGGTAAGTTATTCCCACTTGTTTCGAGTTAAATACACAAATCATATACAAATTTTTAACATGGAATTGGTGAAAATTGTGAGATTTTTGACGAAAAACCTAGAAATTGTATTTTTGGATTTTGATCATGAAATTGGTCATGGAATTTAGAATAAATTATATATTTGAGTTCGTGATGTTATGGGTAAAGTTTATCTTCAAATTTTTTTGGAATCCGGGCACGTGGGCCCGAAGGTTGACTTTGTTAATTTTTCGAGCGAAGTTGGAAATTATTATGAATTGATTAAGTATGAGTAGGGTGTTTTTTTATTGGTTTGCACATTGTTTGACTAGTATCGGATCGATGGGCTTTGGTTTGAGGTGTTAGAGAGGCGCGGGAGCCGGTTATGGAACTTTGGAGCGAGGTAAGTCTCATGTCTAACCTTGTGAGGGGAAAACTATCCCCTAGGGGATGTAATTGTTATGTTTTAATAGTTGTGGGTGCTACGCGTGCACGAGGTGATGAGAGTCTGTACGTAACTAAATCATTTTTATGTCCGGATAGACTTAGGACTTTATCATGTAATAGTTAGATTTTTTGGTATCATTTTGCTATCTTAATTAATTGAAATTATAACTGAAATTGATTAAGAAACATATAAATATATTAGGCCGAGATTTATCACCTTGATTTGTTGTCACGATCCAAATTTCCCTCCGTTGGGTATCGTGATGGAACCTAGTCTTAAGGACTAGGTAAGCCTAACAGTTACTGAATAACAACAATAACAAAAGAAGGCTAGCAGTCTCGATATAAAATCTCAACAGAATGTACAAACTTTCCCAAAACTGGTAATACAAGTCATAAGCTCTACGAATCTTCTACAACTTCTAAGTACAACTGTTTGGAAGTAGATACAATAGTGTATGAATAATAAATACAAGAAGGTGACTCTGACACCTACGAACGCATCAACAGGTTATCTTGAGTCTCCTCGGCAATCATCCACACAGCTACTACAATATATACCTGGATCTGCACACAAAAATGTGCAGAAGTGTAGTATGAGCACACCACAGCGGTGCCCAGTAAGTATCAAGACTAACATCGGTGGAGTAGTGACGAGGACTAGTCAAGACACCACTGGTCTACAAAATAAATAACATGAATATAGAAATGACTGAACGTTACATCTATCTAAGAATTCTCAGGATAATCCACCACAATGACAATATAAAGCGGAAAGAAATTACATAAATCAATCACGAAACAACACAAAAATACACAGAAAGATGGACAGCAAAACAAGCCGAATCGAAAGGAAACAAATACAATAGAGGACACACATCGGGCCTTAGCTATTAAAATCCATAACTGGTAGAAATCTTTAAACAGCAGTTCATATGAAAAACTTTTGCAAATAAAAATTATTTTAGTATGGAAGAGTTTACTTTGAAAACATACTTTCTCCAAAAGTAGATATAAGTATAATTAATAGAGAGAATTACGTAAAACACAGTTTCTTTCAAACTACGGAGCTTTCCAATGAGGCTTTCCCAATAAATGACTTCCAAATATCATTTTAGGCAAAACTAGTACTTTTCAAATATACCTTCGATGTAAAAGTCATTCAAATATAATCATTTCAAAACCATTGCTTTTTCAATAATACTTTTCAATAAAATCTCTTGATAAAAATCTCCTCAAGATTTATCCACCGGGACTCAGTCCGTCACTCAGAAATTTCCATGCAGTACAGGAGGAATATCAAATCTTGCCAATAAATACAGTAAATGGCAAACAAGAATGACGGAAATAATAATGCATNAACGGAATGTCCCCTCCTGCTAACATAACATAACATGGCACGGAATGTCCCCTCGTCCTAACATAACATAACATGGCACAGAATGTCCCCTCGTGCTAATATAACATAACATGGCACGGAATGTCCCCTCGTGCTAATATAACATAACATGGCACGGAATGTCCCCTCATGCTAACATAACATAACATGGCACGGAATGTCCCCTCGCGCTAACATAACATAACATGGCACGGAATGTTCCCTCTTGCTAAATAAAATAAACATGGCACGGAATGTTCCCTCGTGCTAAATATCATAAACATGGCACAGAATGTTCCCTCGTGCTAAATATCATAAACATGGAACGACATTATCCTTCGTGCTTTATACTCTTCCTCACCCAAACAATATCAAGAACAACAGTTGGCAAGCAAAAACCAACAATATGACCCATAAATTACCACATCCCGGCAAAGGATTCAATAATACAAACAATATCATTAACATCATAACCAGTAATAGAAACCACAACATCCGGGCAAGGAAGTCAATAGTACAAACGATATCACTCACAGCATAAACAGTAATAGGAACCATCACATCCCGACAAGGGAATCAACAATACAAACCATATTATTAACAGCATAGATAGTAACAAAAACCATAACATCCCGGCAAGGGAAACAACTATAACCAATCTCACCTAGACAGTTTACTTCACGGAATAACACTCAGCTTAAAATAAAAGGCCCAATAATAGGAAACATCAAGGAAATACCAATAACATAAATGTCTAACAATTATACCTAAGTGGCACTTAAGGGAATAGTCATATAAATCACAATGTAAGACACACAGGCATGCTTGACTCCAACGAATAAATGTTCCAACTACGGCTAGTCAACTATAAGGCTAGATGACACTAATTATAATCAGTTAGGCAAGCTAGGAAGAAAATATAGCATGATGATAAGAGAAGTAAAATATTCAGTTAAGTCAAGTAAAGTCAAATAGCCAACGAAGAATCTAAAAAAAACAAGTAATTCTAATTTAAACAGGAAGGAATGAAATTAACAACCAAGGATTCAAGTGTAACAATTACAAATCATACACAGGTAATAAAAGAATCTACGAATCCTAAAAGGACAATCTAATTGCAAATAAGTAGGAGTACACACTTGTCACCTCGCATACTCGGACTACAATAAAGAAGGAAGACTCAATCCTAAGGGGTAGTTTCTCCAAACAAGGTTAGGCAAGATATTTACCTCAAAGACGACAACCCGGTACTCAAAATAGACTTCTCGGGCGGAAAGACATCCGCACTGCTTACAATCAACTAAAACAACTTTAAAATACACGTAAAACGTATAAGGAATGATTCCTAATAATAAAGTCTCAATCTTTACAAAATCATAAAAATCGACCCAAAATTTGATCCCCGAGCCCGCACCTCGGAACCCGACAAATTTTATAAATTCCGGTTACCCATTCCGATACGAGTTCACCCATACTAAATTTATCCAATTCCGATAACATTTGATCTTTCAAATCATGCTTTTTCATTTTAGAAACTTTCTTTCAAAACCCACAATCCCCTCAACCTAAAACACAAATTAAATGATGAAAACAAGAACTAATTCATTAAATATAATTAATTCTAGTGGAAGAACACTTAACCATTCGATTTGTGTGAAAAACCCTCAAGGAATCACCCAAAATCGAGTTTTAGAAGTCAAAATATATTTAAAAAGGTGAAACCCCCGATTTTGCAAACTTAAGTTCTACCCAGGTGTTTTGTGAATCGCGATCGCGGGAATCGAGGTGCGATCGCGTAGAAGGAAAATGAAGTTGGCTTAAAATGCTCTACGCGATCGCGGAATAGCTTAGGCGATCGCGTATAAGGAGTAAGTTGGCTTCTATGATCACAGACCAACTATTGCAATCGCAGTGAAGGAATTTACTGGGCGATTCAGACACTCTATGCGATCGCGGATCCTTCTATGCGATCGCATAGAAGGAAACCAGATGACAGTTTTCAGTAGTTAAAAATAGGGAAAATGGACCCGGAACCTATTCGAAACACACTCGAGCCCTCGGGGCTCAAAATCAAATATACACACAACCTCAAAAATATCTTACGGACTTATTCGAGTAACCAAAACACCAAAATAACGTCATAAGTATCGAATTAAACCTCAAAATCAATGAAATTACTCAAAACTTCTTTAAACATCATTTTTAGCATTTAATGTCCGAATCACGTCAAACTAAGTCCTCTTCGTACAAAACTTCACAGATAAAACATATAAATCATATAGAACCTGTACCGGGCTCCGGAACTAAGATACGGGCCCGATACCACAGGTTTCACATAACATTTTATTTTCAAAAACCTTTATATTTTTCAGAAAGCAATTTTCTTTAAAAATTTATTCCTCGGACTTGGGACCTCGCAATTCGATTCCGGGCATACGCCCAAGTCCCATATTTTCCTACGGACCCTCCGGGATCGTCAAATCATGGGTCCAGGTCCATTTACCAAAAACGTTGACCGAAGTCAACTTTCTTCAAATTTCTAATACAAAATTATCATTTTTATCAGTTTTTCACATAAAGGCTTTACGGCTACACGCCCGGGCTGCACACGTAAATCGAGGTGAGATAGAAGGAGGTTTTCACAATCCCGGAACATAGAATTAGCTAAAAAATTACGGGATGACCTTTTGGGTCATCACATCCTCCCCCTCTTAAACAAACGTTCGTCCTCGAACGTGCCAGGATTCACCTTGAACTTATCCAATCACTGATTGTACACTTCTAACACATACCCGCGGGTGATCCCATGTCACCCCAACCCATGAAAGCCTGATGAAACAATCACAACTGCAATATAGTCTTCATATCACCACTGATAAGCCTCATACCTCTACTTCTCACCCTCTACTCATTTACAAAAGACCCAATCCTAAATCCATATCCGGCATTAGCCTCAATCAGCTACATCAACTCATGACTACATCCACAAGGCACGACCACACAACATAGTACATCACACATAGGCTCACATAACACTTTTGATCACAATAGCTGCCCGAAATCAACTCGACATTGGCAATTAACCCCACATCTGAAAGAACTCGGTTCCCAAACCCCATACACTGATAATGATGCAATGAACATGAAGTCTTCATTATTAAACTCCCGAGTCACCAACCACGACTGGCACCATCGGGCACATATCCCGCAAACTAAACTAAAGAAAACACATACCGAAATGACTGAATATGAAATGGAAACATATAAAGGAACTATCAAACAAGCCCATAGGCACAACTCTCTATCAATACCGGCTTACCAAAAGCAATATAACAAGGAGTAAGCAAAGCATATGAACAAATCACAAGGATTCCATCCTGATAAAATTCCACCGCGGTACTCAGCCTGGTCCAAACATATCGAATCCCAAATATCACGAGGACCTCGCCCTCAAATCTGAATCACATACCGAAAATATATCATACCAATTGAAATTCCTCCGCTAATTCATCTCAGCTGATAAAATCATAACGCTAGCTGATCTCACATCTCGGTGGAATATCAAATCACAACTCGTAAGCAAAATATTTAGGAAAATCACCTAAAGCTTACCACGAAGAACAACAAGGACTCACTTCCAGTTTCATCACTATCAAAAATAAAATAAACAACGATAGACACGGGCTATTACTCATAGAATCTCCCAATAGGAGAAAACACAAAATGGAGTGCAAAACATGGAACTCACTCACAAATGGAACAACAAATAAGGGAACTCGTGCCGACTAGTAGAACTATAATGAAATACAATTGGTGCCCCTCTGTAACACATCAAAACATACATGTGTGATAATATCTGGCACATCGACCTCCGGCCTACTATATGCAACACATCAACGGGTCGGGCCTCCCCCTCTTAGGCGCCCCTACTCACCTGAATACCCTGCTACCACACACCTACTTGAATCCTGGGACAATTTCTCACACTGTGGCTAACATCTCCACACTGAAAACAATCTCGCTGCTGACATGGATGTGGAAAAACACACAATATGAATCCTCTGAGACCCATGAGTACCTGAAATCCCATGCGAAGCTGGTAATGCAAACTGAACTGGTTGACCCACAAAACTTCTACTGTGTCGTACCTTGCCTCCATAATGCGGACTAGTAGATTCCTCCGATCTACGAGGCCTCATTGCCTCCCTGAACTCTCTCCCTGATCTCGTATGTCCTCTCGCTCCCGGTACCACATGCTCTCTAACCTGCGAACGATCCCTACTACCTGCTGAAACGAGGCATCCTACTCTAATTCTCGAGTCCCACTAAACCGAATTATCATGCCTGAATCTCCCAAATGACTCTAGGGACTCATCTCCTAACTGAAGCAACCAAGCGAAGTGCATGTCTGGACCACTCACTGAATCTAACGGCATGCTCCAATAGTGACACCGCGCCCTGACTCAACTACTCAAACCCCGCGCGCCGTACATCCCGAAGGAACTGAGGTGCAACCTCCCTCAAAGAATCTCCGAAAGAATGAATCCATGCTAGTGAAGCTAACTCAGCCAGGTCACCCCAACTTATATTCCGCCACCACTGATCAACCCACTATTCTGAACCTGAGACGTGACAAAAGCAATCCCGATAGTCTCCACAATACCCGAAGTACGAAGGACATAGTGACATTCCTCCAGGAAACCCTGGGCACCATCTGCCATCAATCCACTGAAATATAGAAGGGTGATACTTTTGTAACTCTCAAGTCCAAGGTATTCTTCCTCAGAGACTACTGTCCTAACCACGGACTGAACTGAAACCACATGTCGTGCTGCCATAACAACTGGAACCTGACCAAAATGATCTCGCTACTTTGGAGTGTAGACGGAGGGAGTCTGAACTCCTCCCCTGATCTGTGATGAAACTGGTGCACTAGAATCAACCCTGCCCAGTCAATGTACCACTTATACTCAAAACTGCGCTCAAGACTCCTGAAATCTGGGGTAGCAACAGGCACCCCCTAGTACCTGTCCCCCAACTAGAACTACTGGCGACTCCTCAATGGCTGCTCTGGTAGGCATCTTAACTGCGGCACGTGCTCCTTGTTGGCCCCTGTCTCTGACCCTTGCGACACTTGCTTCGGGGTAACATCATCAGGAACCGCCGTTCAAGATCAATAAACTCGCACGATAGGAATGACGGAAGTGAAATTGTCCTAATAGTTCTGTAGCCTCTCGAAGATAAGTACAGACGTCTCTGTATCAATCCGCAACTCTACTAAACTCGCTTATGACTCGTAGCACCTATGAACCTAGAGCTCTGATACCAACTTG